>VXBA01004266.1:1316625-1518251 GCA_013399895.1 Serilophus lunatus
AAAAAAAAAAAAAAAAAAAAAGTAAAACTCTAAATATGCTCTATAATGACTTTCTTTTGCTGAAGAGGCAGTGTAAAAAAGGATTTTTCTGGCTGATTAATAACACCGGGTGCTCCAAACAGAACAATTGAGCATTTCAGAATGAATTATACTAATTTGCTGAACCAGACTTTTCCCCCTGTGGACATGTATTTGTTTGCATATATTTATCAGTCTGCTTGGAAACAGAATGAGAAACAATATGTATTGCCTTTTAGAGAAGAATCTGAATGGAACTCTTTTTTTATTGTATTAGGGGGGATAAAAGCATCCTATGGAAGATTATAGCCACTTATTGTAAACTAGAAAGAGGTTCTAGATGTGCTTCTTCCCACTGATTTTCACACAGTGAGTTGATAGTTCATCTTTCCTTTAGAAAATTCCAAGCTCCAGTTTAATAGTGAAACATACTATAATTCCCTGTCAATTCAAGCCCTCTGAGGAAGGTAATTCCGAAGACCCATACTTGCTTGTAGTTTCTTGACTGTCCTACTATTTTACTTCTTTACTTTCACTCATGACCACCTGTGAAGCACTTTAAACTTTATCTGCTTCCTATGACTTAAGCAACAAGTTCAAATGCTTTCAGAATTAAAAGTTCTCAGAATAATGTGTCACTCACTTCATTTAATTTCTCAATAGCTCATAAAAGAGCTTACTGGTTACAGCTATGACTTCATGGCCTCAGTATTAGGTTAGGTCTGATATTAACTGTGGTACTTCACAGAGAACAGGCCTAGCTAGCAGTGTAATTAAAGCTATTGACAAACTGCTGGAATTCTTTTCCTTTGTGACAATTCCTTTGTCCAGCAAAAAACTGTTCCAGGGAATGACATAAAGCAAATGCTTACTAATCACTGTGTAAGATGTTGCTTGCAAAGGAGTTTGGGTTTTTACAGTGTTCAGAGCACACAAAGAAAGCTATAGTGAGGTCTGGTCACACGTAATCTCCTATGTGGTTAGAAAGGGAGGAAGCTCTTATAGTGGCAAATTCAGATCATTGGTCTGCAGAGCCAGGAGAACTTCAGTGTCCAGGAGCCCTATCAAGCCATGTTATGATTTTATCTCATGAAAAGACTCAGGGTGCACTGTTCTCCCTTCTCAGATTTTATTCCTTCTTCAAAAAAAAGACTGATTTCCTTGGTTTTCTTATGTCATTGCAAACCAATGCTACTAGCTAATTTTTAGGCTAAGTTGCTTATAGCTCCCACTATTAGAACTCTGAATTGAAAAACAAAATACCAATACAGGTAACTTTAGCATAGCTTGTACATCTCCTTAATGTCCAAAGCCGAAAATATTGCTGAAAATAATGTATATGTTATCCACATTTTCCATAATGAGGCAAATGTCATGCTGTATGCTCTTTCAAGACTATACTCAGGATTTAGAAATATATGCTCTTCATTTAAAGTTCTCTTTCTATTATTTGAAAAATGCATTATGCAACTAGAATGATAGTTCCACTGGTTTTGCTTATTTATTTTTACTTTCTAATTAATCTGACATGATTTACACATTCTAAGTGAAGCTGGTGCTTATCTTGATTTATTCTGAGTGTCTGGCTGTATCTTTAAAGGATAAAGATTTAGAGAAGACTGTTTGCTTTCTATGGGTTTCAAAATATGTTGGCAGGAGTTTAAAAGTCTTGTGAAAGATCTAACCAATCTCTTTTCAGTGAAAGCAGTAACAGAGTCATAGAATCATTTCTTTTCACTCACTATCTGGTAGATTAAAAAAGCTGGTAGAAATTTTTAATAGGAACAATGTAAAAATACTGATTGGTGAAATTGAGTATATAGGGAAGTAGAGAAAAACACTATTTTTAATGACCTCCACAGTTTGATTTATTAACACTTCATGAGTAATCTGAAAATTTACATTACACAGAACCTGTAGGTTTTTATTACAAATGGCAGTTGTAACCACAACATGCCATGATGATTTTCCACTCTATGCTTTGGCTGCTTATTTCTGGAACCACAGCAGTCTCACTAACGTAACCTGTGTAGCATTTGATTTATTTTCATGTATTTCCTTCTTACTTGTTCCCAAAATGTGTTCTCTATCCTAGAGATCAAGAAATGGTACAGACTGAAAATGATTAATCCAGGCCCATTTTCAGACATAATAATATAATAATTACTAAATCTCCTTCAGTTCTTTCTCATTGTTTAAAAAATAAAAACCAACAAACATTTTGGAATTATGTATCTCAACCATGAGATGGGAGGAGAGGAAAGATTCAACTTACATCAGACAGACAAATGGAAGTTTAGAGTTGAAGCTCCCAAAGGAAGAATCTAAACAAGACAAGTGTTTGATAGTGTCCTGCAGAATATCAAGACTGACATCACATCAATCTATGTTCCGGACCAAGAATGAAGCAATAGCCCTGAAATTCATTTGTGGTCAGAATTACACTCATGAACTGGCCCAGCATCTTAGTTTAGTCTTAGTATATCCTGAAGGGTTTGTTGCCAAGCAGTTGGAAGGCTTAGGGAAGCTCTTGAAAACTTTTCAAGATAGGTTCCCTTCCCTACTTCCCTTGCACTGAGACATAACCAGTCTCATGGAAATTTAGCCAGACAGACTGCCTCACAGATCTCCTGGTCTAGTGACTTGAAGTTGAGGTTACTGTGGTTTAGATTTAAAGCAATTGCACATAAAGTGTAAGAAATAAGTTTAGTTACATGACTACTATTTTTTGCGTTGAGATTAACACTTTCAAACACAATTGTATATTTTGTTAGTGTATTCAGCAAAGATGAATTGTAGGCACTAGATGTTCAATAGTTCTTTCTAGATTAAACCTCTTGTTGCCTTATGTAGCTGACATTACCTGACCTTTCAATGGGACTGCAGGACAGAGCTGGTGATGCTGGGTGGGTGTGTTGGAAGTTTGCTCTCTGCCACTACAGTCAGCAGTGCACTCCCAAGGTGAATGTCACCGTCAGTAAGGAAATTTTTCTCGAGTAAGTGGAGTAGTACAAATTACCTCTCCCTTCAGCAGCAGAAACGCAGAAACCAAACTGTCTTGCCAAGTAGGAATCTATTTCTACTCTTTGAAATGCTAGTTGCAGGATTAAGGAGGGAATGGGGCTTTTTTTGCTGCCCAGATTTCTAATATCTCACACATCTTGTCGAAAATACAACAAAAAAGTAATATTTGTTAATATCATCCCCTTTTTCTTTGCACCCATACAAGGAAGAATTTGAAATGTACTGCTTACTGTTGTGGAAGAATGTCTTCGTGTTGTTTTCAGTGTGTAGTTTGTTGTCTGCCTTATGCTGCACCGAGAGCCAAACTTTACCACAAAGAAACATAAACCAGTGTTTCCCAACCCCTGCATTAAGACTTCCTCTGCAAAGGCACTAGCAATCATGCAGCCACATGACCTGGTGAATTAAGTAGCTGATATGGCTGAAAAGTAAGCCAAAAACGAATTTTGATCTTTCAGCCAGTAATTTACTGTTTCAGTCAGTATTGGCCGAACATATATATCAGCTTTAACAGTGAAAGTGCAGCTTTAGTGTTGAAGATGGCTTCAGTACACCTTTAATAAGAATCTTTTAACTGTCACCCTTGGTACAGATTATTTTAGAAAAGGGGTTGTTGAAATATAACCTGTACAAGATGTGACTGACTGTCCTGTGCACTGGTCCATAAGGAAACTTTCTTGAAGAATGGCTCACTAACAATACTTCATGGTAATATTTATTGTGTTGTTTCTGACGTGATTCCCTGCAGAATAAAAATCTTGACATTGATGAATTTCTTGAAAGGTTTCCAGGAATTCTTTAAAACTGCACAACACCTGAAAATTTAATGAGAATATCCATTAGAAGTAAAGCAAGTGGGAAAGACACGACTTAAAATTTCCCATTTTGTTTTGTGCTGGTTTTTTTCTGTCCAGTTCTTGGATTTTTGTCTGCACATGTTACATTATCATGTGAAGGATTTATTGATCTTCATTAGCAAGTCTGTTTGGACAGATTTGAAAGGTATTAAACAGATCAGAAATGTTAGACAAGAGTTTCAGAGTAGAACAGTCTGTTTTCTGTAGTATGACTATATTTAATGCCACTTCTTAAAGTTGTTTGTTTTGTAAAACACTTTCATACTTGGAGACTATTTTTCAAAGTTACACCATCAGTACAGAGCCACAGAATTCTTTCTTTGCATTTCCAGCTGCTCTGTAATAAATTCCATCTGTGTTTTAGCTATATTTGTATTGATTTTTCAGCAATGCTTATATTTGTCCTCTGCCTTACTGACCCTAAAGTCAACCAAAGTGGTGGGCATACAGCCAATTTCAGATGGCATTTGGTTAGTTTACTCCCTTTTAAAGTAGTTTAGGAAATGTAACTCAAATATTTCTCTTATTTGACAAGGCTGTTTAACTTCCACAGTTTCACCTCCTTTACTCTGAATTTCCTCCTCCTCAGCATTTTCCAGAAATGTACCTCACCTTTAGCTATTTTCATTGTAGTTTTCTTTCTGAATTTCTAGGAGTTTTGTTTAGCTATGGATTTTTTTCCTGATCCCCTGTTTATGTATAATTTTGCTTCGTACTATTTTGCATTTGTCTTTTAAGACATAGTTATATAATCCCAGCACATAGCCTAAACTTAAAACTTGAAAGAGAGTAAGGGTGTGCAAGGAAAGGAAGATCAGGCATTTGGAAAATGGCTTGCTTGAATTGCTCTTTTTTTTCCCCTGTAAAATGAATATTTGTCTTACACAACATCCACGTTGAAGGGTGGATTGCTTTTTGTTATTCGCTTTGGGGTTTTTGTTGTTTTTTTCTTTCCATTTACTCTGAAATTATTCATCTTTTATTTAATGGCTGTTTTGATGTTGGGTTTGCTGGCTAGAATTGCGGATCCTTGTTTCAAAAGACCAGACCTTTACTTACACACTGTGGTATTGCAGAAGGTATGGGATGCTGTCCAGGCAATATCTCATTAAAATATGATAGGAAAGTATATTTAGTGATCAGACTTATCAGACTGATTTCATTTTTGAGAATCACATCTCAGACCTTGTATCAAACCACACTATTGATAACACCATTCTTCTGGCAGTATTACTTAGGGAATATTTTTTTTCTCATAGCTTATAGGGAAATTAAAAAATAAATAAAAATACTCTATTACCTTTTACATACACGAATACCAAAGGAAGCTATTCAGTATTTCTTAGATGAACAAGCCAAGAAATAGTGATGCAAATAAATCAGTCAAACTGACACAGCTTTTTGAAGATCCTAATAAAGCGTGAGCTACTGTAGTTTCCTAGCTGACTGTATCCAAAAATTGAATTGTGCATTTTTCAGAGGGTGGCCGAAGGGGACAAAAGATTCCAGAAGCATAAGACAGAAGATTCAAGGAAGAGAAAGTAACTTATGATATTAATGGGATTCTGTCTTCTTTGTGTACCAGTGGAAAATGCCTGCCAGCAATAAGGGGTGATTGTGTGCAGCAAATAGTTCAGAGATCCATAACTATGCTCAGCTTTCCTCCTGGTGTGGTTTCTGTATCTGGAGTTGTTTAAACATGGGTTTTGCTGGTTTTTTTAAGTACAGTAGTCTTAAAGTACTGTGAATTAAATCATGCTTTGTTTTGAAGGAACAAACGTATCATGTGACAAACTTCTGAATTAGTCACAGGCAATACCTGTTATAATCTGAGAAGCAGAATGAGAGTAATCAAACTGGGGAATTTTCCTCCCCAATTCCACTACCTTTCCAAGAGCTAAAGAAGTATTTTCCTCAGCCCAGGCACTCTCAGGTAGTGGTCTTGACAGTATATCAATCATGTTATATATTCTATAAGGCTGATTTCAGCATTTAAGGCAACTTATTTTTCCAAAGCCTTCTAGCATAAACATCATACAGCAAAATTCTAAATACTAAACAGTTTCAATTAACACAGTGGAATATCTTGGAGATAATCAGATGTCCACTCCTCCTTAGAAGATGAAGGAAGGATAGTTTTTACAGACTGGCAAAATGTAAAGTTATAAAAGGAATACAGTGATTCTTTCAGAACAGTCTCCTTATAAACTGAATAGACTTTACACCAAAATAAAGTGTTCCATTATACAAGAAACCTATGGGAGTTCTTATTATGCCAGACCCAGAAAAAGATTTACTTTGGATAAGGCAAAGAAATAATCCAAGAATGTTTGCAATGAATGTGTTGGGGAACTACTTCATTCTCTCCCACTCTACTATTCATTTAATCCTAGTGTTTAGGGTCTTTTTTTCAAAAAAAAAAAGATTTTACTAATTTTGCAAGTTCAAGATAATAGTGTTGTAAACCAGCACGTTAGTGTAGTGTATATCAATCATAAGGCTGTGTTTTAACAAAAGGTGTATTTCTCCAAATGTGAACTGCACGTTAAATGGTATTGTAAAAAAAGCCTTGCTGCAAGTATGTTTTTAATTTAATCAAAATAGTAGAATTTTCAGGGAAAAGATACAACTGCCATTCACTCTCTATTAGCACCTACCCATTGCTGGGGAAAGAGGAGGACAAACTTGCTCTTAAAAGTCAGATTTTGATCAGTGAGTAACTATGGTCAGCGAGCTTATTGATAGGAACTGTCTGCAATGCAGAATGTACAGTGTTTGTAGTGTGGAAAAGTTTTCATTTTCTATGGGTTTGGGGTCTTTCATTTTTGCTGTTTGTTTGGTAGTGGTTTGGTTGGTGGTTGGATTTTTTTATATTTTGATCATGTTATATGTGATAAATAGCACTGAACTGCTTTTAAAATAACTTTTCTAGATAAGTGCTGTTGTTAGCTACAAGATAAATTTGCTTAAAAAAATTAAAAGATTCTCCAGTTATCCTTCCTAGTCAGAGCAGGCAACTTCCATACTGTTGATATAAGTAGAATGTGAATATTTAAATGATTATTCGCCAGCATAGATGTGATACCATGAATTACATTTTCTGTCTATGAACAACTTTCCTGCAATTGAACTTGCTCTCACAATAATTACTAGTAGAAGTCCGTGAAACTTTTGGCATCCCTGGACTCTGGCATGCAGTACTGCTCACTTGGCACATCTCCTCACAGGAGCTTTTACCTTTATGACTTTTGGTTGAGATATAGCATCCCTGACCATGAAGTATTCTTCAATCAAACCTCATATCACAATCTTTGTCATGCTTCTGAAACACAGCTGTTGTGTGTTTGGCTTTGTCATAGAGAGCTCTTTCTCAGGGCCTAAGACTGTGAAAAGGAAAATATCAAAGGTTGTTAGCCCCTGTGTATCGCCAGTTAGCAGATGTTATCTGTCTACTCCATCTACATTATTTTAGTCAGTTATAACTTTAAAACCTAGTTACAAATTCAGGTCTTAAAAACTAAAAAAACTGTGTGAAATCAAAATGTCAGTCATAAGAACTCATATAAGACAAAAAAAAGTCATTTTTTGAACAGACCATTGTCCTTTTAAACTATGGGAACTGCATACTTGCCAAGCTATTGTACCTAATGAAAACCCATATAGATAAAGAGAACTTCAATTCTTTTAAGAAAGTACATATCTACTTCTTCATTGACTATTCAGAAAATTTTATCATAGGCTATCCCATGATACCTGATGAAATTTGGTTCTAAAGATACTTCCAGTTTGTTTTTTATTTAATTTTCACTTTTAATAATCAAAAATACTCTTCTAGAGAAGAAAGAAAAATGTAGATTGCTTCAGAATCTTCTGGATATCTGCAGATTGATATTTTATTCTACAACAGAAGAGTAGATATTTTATTGTTTTTATTTTATTGTTCAAAGTAAAAAACACTTTTTTCACAGAATTACATAGGGAGAGGGGTAACGTTTTAATGAAAATTCAGGATGAAACAGCAGAAGTCTTCTTTAAATGTATGGCATAATCTTTTTACCAGTTCTGATCAAGGTATTGAAAAAAATGGAAACAAAAAATTCCAATGTTTACTGGAAATTGAATAGCAAAAAAACCCCAGTGATAATTCTGAAATAATTTGGAGTAAGAGATTATATACATCTCAGACAGGCACCAAACTTGCAGGCTTATATTATATTTTACTTACATGATGCTTCACAGATTTTACGAAACTGTTGTAATAATCATGGTTGATTGAAATGTAGCATTTTAATATTTGGGCTTACTGCAGTATAAACAAAATTGTCTTAACAGTTCTTTCTTTTTTGAAATTAAGTTTTATGATAATATATCCCTTTGCAGTTTACTTTCATCTCAGCTGAATAGCTGATGAATGCAAAACTTGATGCTTCCCAAAAATACTGGTAAGGAGCCCAGAAAGAGATGTACGGTGCAAACTCTGTCAAAGGATTTCAGTGGAAGTTGAGCATATAAAACTGGGCCAAAACCAAAGTTAAAACTAATTTTGACAAGTTTGTTTATCCATTTCTACCCATACATATCTCAAAAAAACTGCATGAAAATGATTTTATAAAGTCTGTTATAATAAGTTACTTTTATAGAATCCTATGACTTGCTTTAATGTTCTGCTCTCACCATACAGAATCTCATCATCTTGAACAAACGTAGGGTATGAAGGCGAGAGAAACTCCTTGCTTTCAGTTCTCAAGCCTTGGGTCTTTGATTCAGAACAGGATTTCTAGGAACGTTTTGCTCAACCAGGAAGAGCCCAGAGACCAAGCATAAACCATTCTACATGCCTGTTCATAGATTTCTGGCCCACTGGAAGAAAAATCTGACTGAAGTTATAATGTCATAATGAGCATGTGCAAAGCTGAATTTTTGGTAGGAAGAGGGATTTGGTTTGTATATTTTTAAATAAAAGAGCTCATGATCTAGCCATATTTCTGGCACTAGTAAGATCATCTGACAAATAAATTAATGCTCTACAGAAGTGTCCCCATGCTAGGATTTCCTTAAGATGTAATAAGCACATTCCCCTTTAATGAATTTCAACTTCTCAACTTTAATTTCAAAGGCACCTGATTCCCACAAAAGGAAATTTTGCAAAGTGGTGAGAAGCTTATTGCAAGTTCTAGCAATGCGCTGTGGACACCTTTTATAAAAGATGGTGCTACTTTGAAGAATATACTGCTGCTTACAAACAGACTGTCTGAATTCTTTTTTCCTGGCAACTATGGAAAATGCTCTGGTGGTTTTCATACCAACACCTTTGGCATAGATGAGGCTTTTGTTGGTTTAGTGTCTTTGGTTGCCATAAAGAGAGGAATCACTGATGCAAGTTTTGGTCTGTAAACAAAAAATTGTACAATGGTGGAAGAAGTCTCTTAAAAAGCATTTTGGTGCAGTTTACAGTGTTGGAGTAGTTCATGATCCACGAAGTAAGGACAAACGCTAGT
Source organism: Serilophus lunatus (assembly GCA_013399895.1). Taxonomy (NCBI): domain Eukaryota; kingdom Metazoa; phylum Chordata; class Aves; order Passeriformes; family Eurylaimidae; genus Serilophus; species Serilophus lunatus. Next base: position 1,326,023 of record VXBA01004266.1, read on the forward strand.
CAACAGAGTTTCTGTGTATTTTAGAACAGTTGCATTCCTTCTTCTAAGCCAAAACATAGCCATAACTGTTATATAAATGTAAATCTTTGTTGAGAAGTCTGGTTCTCTTCCTTCATTTCCTGTAGCTTGTTCACTGCAGCTTATTTCAGACTGTTTTCTCTTAAGCTTGCAGAAAATATAAACAGAGCATAAAAATCTTGTCCACAAATCTTCACACAAAGCCATTCTGAACTCCCAGTAGGAGTATTACCCATAAAATTAGTGACTGCAAATTACTATTCAAGTTTTTCTCTTTTTTTTTTTAAACATATGTTTTACTGTTTGGGAAGAAGAACCTGGTTTCTAAAGGAAAAAATTAAGTAGGTCATTAGCATGTTGTGCTTTGACACAAGTTCACTAAAGCTATTTGAAAGAATTGACAACAACCATGTGAATGAATGAAGTTCAGTTGATACAGTGGATTTTAACAAAGTCCATTTTGAAAGGTTTCTGAAGAAACTAAGTAATCAACGATTAAAGGCTGGACAAAAGATGTCTTCTTGCCCAAATAAAAGTGAGTGTTAAAAAGAAAGTAACAAAAAAATAGAACTAAATTTTCAATTTGCAAAAGAGCAAGAGATAACGAGTTGAATTCCACACAAAACCGTGCTGAGTCTGGCACTATTCATCTCATCTGCCTCTAGTTCCAGATTACTTATGTTTTAAAAACCAAACTAAAACCCACTTCCTCCTAACAGGGTGGGAGGGGGGGAAGCAGCGGGGGAAGGAGGGAAAGGGTAGAAAAAAAAAAGCATTCAGGTTTGTGGTCTTTATGTACAACAGATCCATTTTCTCAGTTAAGACAATGCATATTCTCATTCCTTGGCAGGGGAATTTCTTAAGATCTGTGCTAAAATATATTAATATCATGTATCTATACATTCAGAATATGTTAAGATGTTTAGTTAAGAAATATTATTAAATGTTTTAATGCTTATTTTAATAATACCAGCAATTTTTATTACAAGGCTGAACACTAGTAGAGAAAATCAGTTTTATTTTACCCAATACTTTCAGATGAAAAAAACACTTGGGACCATTGAGTTAATGATGTGATCTTTCCTGACACATTTCTGTTCCACTGCTCCTGTGGAGCATTTTTTGGGAGGGATTTTGACTGTATAAAATTGCCATAACATTGAGGCGGTGACAGCATGAGTGTACACTCTGGCAGAAGTGACTGGGACATCATACCGTGTGTTTCTCCAAGAGCAGTGCTTGAAGCCTTTGAGAATGAGGCTGGCACGCTCAGTCTAGTTACAGGTGCCAATTTACTGTGTGCAGTGGAGTAGGTGGAATGGGTGGTTCACTGGGGGAGGCAAAGGAAGCACAGATTAGCAGGTACCAAAAGGAGAACGTGGCATGGGGAACAGGACAGATATGCTCTATTTGCTGAAAGATTGCCACTGGCAGCAATTTAGCTGTCTGGAGTATTTGGAGAGAGAAAACCTTTACTTTGAAACCTGTTTGACCAGACAGAGAAACTGGAACTGTCAATGAAAGTCACTTGAGTAGTAACTTTGAGACCTCTGAGAGACCACCCTTTCTGCAAGAGTAGAAGCCTAAGCTAATTGTATGCATTTCTCTAAGTTTTTAAATAGCTTTCTTGAGAGCACTGCCAGGTCCTCAAGCAGCAGAGACATACTCTTATTTGCAGAAGTCAAATATGGCACAATAGCAGAAGAGCAAATGTAGAACAACACCTCAAGGGTCGAACAGTATGTCCTTTGACCCTACCCTACACACATCTCTTGTGGTGTCATTTGTTCCATTCAGATGAACTGATGTCAGGTGACAGCGCCTGCACAATAAATGGCTTGCAGAATCAGCAGTGAGTTATTTGTCAGTAGACTGAACACCTGCTGGAGATGATGGAGTAGTTCTGAAATAAACTGATACTGCTTCAGCATTTAGCAGTAGAAAGGAAGAGCTCCATGAAATATTGCACTTTGCTTTCTATTACTATTTGACAACTGCATGTCCTTGTGACCTTTGTTTAATCTTCACAAAGAATTTCTGAATGTGAGATTTTAATTTTATAGCATTTTCTTTGTCAGTTATGAATGTTTTATTTACATTAATACTGAAAAAGATAAAACCAGGTGATCTTTCTGGACATAAATTATACTAAATTGTCCAATATGCTTCTTATTTTGCTTAAATTGTTTGGTTTGTTGGGTTTTTTTCTCAGGTGAATTTTAGCATGCTGGTTTATATATGTAATGTAAATATGATGCTGTCAATATATTTATTCTTCTGCTATTTTATTAAGCTGTTTCCTGAAGTTTTTCTAGTTTGAGAGTTTCTCACAAGTAAACACACTTGTTCAGTCCTTTGTTGAGGGCAAGAATGCAATAGAAAAATACTGCAGTCAGTTTTCTGTTGAGCTGAAAATAAAACTGGCTTGGGCACAGCTAAAGGAGTCTTATAGGGAGGTGGTTATTAATGCACCTTTATACTCTCCCTAATTATTTTTTTTCATGCATTGATGCCCAGGAGCAGTCACTATGGCCCTGTACATCAGTGACTCACAGCATTGCTCTCTTCGTTCCAATCTACCACTTGTTTTCTACTTCACCCAAACATCCACAGGAGCCTGCAATAGTGGAAGAACTTTTAGCATTACTTAAGGACTTGTTTTCATAACTTAATACTAAGGGACCATATTAAGAAATATGGGAATGCTTCCAGACTTCCAAACGGAATTAGAAAATTTGAAGTTTAGCTACATCTTCTTCTTTCATTTTTTTAAAAATGCCGTCTCTCGCCATGTTGCATATAAAAGAGTACTATCTCACAACACGTTTACTAATTTTAAATCATTAATTTGTTAACAGTATTCCTTTTAAGAAGTCGCAGCTTAATAAACGTTTTAGTCAGAGATCTCTGTGCATTTATTTCGGCTGTCACTGTGGACATATTCAGTATATATTCTCCTGAATTATTGTCATTTTCTCATTTAAATTTAAACAAAGAAATCACTTCTTCAGGATTCTTTAGTATTTGTTTAAAAAAAAAATGGCTATTGCATAAATCCTCTTCAAGTAGACTAAATCTAAAAGATGTGAACAAAAAAAATACAGTGACCAGGAAAGGCTGACTTGGCTTGTTTTGTTGGGTTTTTTTTTTTAATTCAAGTGTTTTTCCTTGCTTGCTGTGGTTTTTACATACACACATACAGTTAGACTGTAAATTCTTTTTCATTAAGTACCTAATGGGCCACTAAAACTATGTCTTGAGCAACAGTAGCAACAGCAGCAAATTTCACTGACTTCCAGCAGGTAAGCTGCTCTTTCTAAATGCTACTTTAGAAAGTTTCAGAATATTTCGAGAGTAAAATTAGTCTCGCTTGCATTCATCATGCAGCATAACAGAACAGTCGCTTTCTAAAAGCTAGATAGCCCTGTTGAGAGATTCCTCTTCCTCTGCAGAAAGCACCAGTGAAATCCCCAAAGGACACGCTGCAACCTGTTCTAAAGAACAATGGAAAATATGACAGGAATCTGTGACTTTTTACACTGGAACCTTACGGCTTCATCTTCCTTTGTCTTACTGCCAGTGGTTTGCACACCCAGCTACGGCAGCTGGCAAAGCGCTGCCGCTGGGGAAGCGGGAGCCGAGGCACCGGGAGCGCTCCCGGGCAGGACCCCGCTGCCGGGCCCGGGGACTGCGCGGCTGCCCGAGGGCGGGAGAGCCCCGCCCGGCCCGGCCCGGCCGAGCCCGGGGCAGCTGCTCCTTACATGGGCATGGCCGCGGCCGGCGCGGCTCGCCCGGGGCCCGGGCGGGNCTGGAGCCGGGCCGGGCCGAGCTGGGGGCGGCGCGGCCCGGGGGGCTCAGCCAGACAAAGAACAGTCCCGGCAACCAAATAAGGAAATAGGAGCTGGAGGATTTCAGAATAGGAGCAGGGGGGTAGATGCCGGGGAAGCGGTGTGTGTGCGGGGAACTGCTTTCTGTTGTTACCAGTGGAGTGGCAAATGCAGAGGATCGAGGCTCGGGGACTTCTCCAGATCCGTCTGTGATCTTCTGCCAGCAAAGCTGAGGAACTCAAGCTGTGTTTGTCATATTTTCTCATGTTTCTAAAAGCTCTCTGTAGATGGTTGTTTATAAAGGAGGGGTCTTTGGCAGGCCCGTTGGTTAGCAGACTGAACGTAAATGAGTCATCCTCTGCCAGGGGGAAAGAATCCCACTGCAGATAATCTCAGGCATTACAAAAAGACAGTATGAGTTTTTGTCTACTGTAGTGTTCTAATGAAAACGTAGAAGTTCAACTAGAAAAAGTACACATGCATCCCTGAGAGACAGAAGAGTCTTTGCAGTTGAGAACATTAGTAGAGAAAGAGAGAAAAGAAAGAAAATCAGTACTAAAGGAAATCCAACACTGTCCTGGCAATTTGTGTAGAAAACCATTTCATAAGGACATGAAATATGGAAAAATGTTATGGGATAGCAGAAAAGCAAGTAAGGTACTCTTTTAAACATAGATCTAGAATTCATACCCTGTGATCCTAATCCACAGTGTCTGGGGACATTTTTTTTTCCTATTTATATGGACTGGAGTCAAAAGGTCTTATTCCTGGTGGGAAAAGGCATTGAACGCCATTCACTTTTTCACTTCAGACTCACTTGGAGCAGGAAAAAACAACACAACAGAAACATTCAGAAGATAAAGGAGCAGCTGTGATCTCTGCTGATTGTGTGAGGGCTAGAATAGAGAAAACTAAATAGCTGTGGGCACAAACTTCAGCAGTAACGTTTAACATACTGGCCTGGTTTGCTCTGGTTTCAAAACATTAGCAACACAATGTTTCCTGAATTCACAGCCTTTATAGCAAACAATTACATGCGCTATGAGCTTGACATCCTGATGAAAAGAAGTAAATGATGCCTTGATCTTGAAATTGTGAAAATTGTGACAAAATCAGCTCACAGACAGCTACTGAAAAACATTCTAAATATTGTAGGGAAGCCTGACTCAGAAGAAACAGCTTCTTTATCTTTCCTGACAGGCCTCACAACTGCAGCAGCTGTAAGTTACTGGAGTGTAGCTAATTGAAAGATACAACACACTCACTATTACTGTATCTGGAGTATTAAAGAAGAAAATGTAGTGTTGAGATTGGTGTTCAGAATTGAGAAGGGCTTACGTGTGACGTTCAAACTGACGTAATCATCTGTGACTTTATATAAGCCTCCTAACAATTTTAGCATTTGAAATGTAGGGAGACCCGTCATAAATCCATCATGTAAATATGATTTTCAGTATCAGAGCTGAAGACTATTATGTCAATTTTGCTATGAAGTAAAGTCTGAGGAGTGAGTTTTCCACGTTATATTTTGTTATATTTAATTTCCAGAATTCTTACATATTGCTATAAAAATAGTTGCACAGGCCAGGAAATCTCATAGATTGCTCATGGTCAAAACAGACCAAGCATGTGGGTACTGAAGTATCTGAGTACTTTACGGAACTTATTGGGATTCTTGACTTCTCTATATGCTTGTTGTTTGACAGTCACTGTTCCACTTCCTTGGTAGAAAGTAGTAGATCCATGGTTTTTCTCCATGCTGTTATAGGGGTTACACAGTATGTCTAACCAATATCATTTAAACAATTTTTTACCCTGCAGACCTTTGTTATCTGAGTCCAAAAGGTGAAATAGTGGTATAACAAAGAAGACTTAAGCATGAGTCACTGCATCACAATGTATATAAACAGATGCACATACACATGTATTTCCATTGAAATGGAAATTGTTGTCTTATGAAAACTGTCTCAGGGATAGAAACTTAGGAGTTTGAAAAAGACCTTTCAATGTTGTTGAAATCACATTTTCATAGATCAGGGATTTTGCAGTATGATTTTGGCTCTAGCTGTGTTTTCCTTTCTGTAAAACACATAACTTTAGTGGTGTGTATTGGCAGAATTGAAAGTGATGGGAAATGTTTGCTTAAATAATCTTTCTTGCAACAAACATGTGATCCTTTGTTTTCCAGAAGTGCTAGGAAAACGACAAAAAAAAAAAAAAAGCCACAAACAGCTTCTAGTTCAGACACTGTAAACTTTACCAATAGGAAATAATACCAAACAAAGCAATTTGCAGTTAGGACCTCAGTGTCTGTGAATGCCAGTCAAGTTAGGCAGAAGAGGATACTGGTAAAACCAGATTCAAGAGACTTTTGAAATAATGCTAAATGCTTTGGACTGTTACATGTTTGGCAATTGCCATTTCAGAGGTGTAGTTAGTCACTTTTGTTTTTAGGGAATTCTAATTGTGCATTCTGGCCTTCCAAAGAAATCTCAAACTCTCATGCATTCAAAGAAAATCAGTGTCATGTTTCTGGCTTAGTAATCTCTATTCAAAGCTTTAAATGTTGTCAAGTTTACTATGGAAAGGAATGTAAGTTTATAGAGGTATTTTAAAAAATTTTAAATAAAAATTTGAAAATCCACAATGGTTGGCATGTCAAAGCTTTTTTTGCACAGCTAGTGTAAACAAGACGCATTTCCCTTACGTAAGAAAAACAGGGAGATTGCTGAATTGGGCTCCAGAGGTCATTGAATCTGGTCAGCTCCAAATTAATCAGTTTGGAAGCTTGTAAAAATTCCCTCTTCTAATCAGTCCTTCAAGGTGTATGTTACTGACATTTCCATCTCAGCTTAATGATTCTGGAACAGTAATATGATGCAAAGCCCCATTGTGGCTAGCTGAATACTATCTGGGTTGACTTACAGGCATGCCTATATCCTTGAATTAATTTCTAGTTTTTAAGACCAAAAGAATCTCATGTCATGTGTCTCCACCATGTAGACAGCACCATTTGAATCTCAATCCCGACTTCTTTCTGGACTTTGGAATTTGTTAGATTTGGTTTGCGGTTGTTTTTTGTNAGAGTGTTTCTTTTTAAAATCATCCTGCTTTGTTTTTTAAAAATTGAAAGAACTGGTCTTAACTAGTATAATCAGAATTGCACACTCCAGTGTAACTTCAAATGTCTTTGTTAAATCATGATCTAAGATGCAAATTTTTGCATATCACAATGAAGGGGAAAAAAGGAGTCAAATAGAAGAAAGAAAATAGAAGTATGTAGTTATTTGTAGCATAGTAACACCTGGAAACCAGTTGTTGTGAAAATACACTTTCTTCACTGAAAAAAGGTTGCATTTTAATGGTACAAATTATTCTGTAGTAGTTTAAGAACTGGACAGCCTCTCTCATGAAATCCATTGAGTTGTTTTATTTTCGTTTTTTTCATTCAGGTTTTTGAGGATGTAATTACCCTGTGTAAGGTTTTCTCTGCATTTTCAGCTTTTCTTTCCTGAAGTCATCATTTTTAGCTTTTGTACTTTAAACAATACAAATTTCATTTTATTTACAGAGTGGTATGAAAAGTAAATCATAATTTTGTGATGATTCTTAAAGTTAGAATGAATGCTAGCAAAAAAACTTCTGTCACTTTGGTGCTTGTCTGTTTTACTAATCACATCTACCACTACCTTCCATTGTTCCACAGAAATTAATTGTTGATAATCTTCCACTGCATTTTTCCAAAAGCTGTTTGTTATAATTATAATTATATTTATATATTTCATTTAAATACAAGGACTTAATTGAAGTTGTATGCACCTTTCTTTTTATGTATAAATTAGTTTCTCTCATTTCAGTTTGCCGGTCATGCTGTACATGTAGTTGGAAACTCCTTAAACTAGAAACAAATGTTCCTGGGGTTGGAATGATAGGCAAAGTTGTTTACAAGAAAGGATCACAGATCATATTAAGTTTTAAGTTAAGCATATGGTTTTGTTTCTTTTCTCTTTGGATCTTTATCTCACATTGTGCCTCATGTTTGGTTCCCAGTAAGCTGAGCATCATTCTTGCTTTCCATGCCCAATTATACTCATGAAGCCACAAGGAAGTGTCTTGAACTAAGCTGATGTGCACAAGCTGTCTCTGCTTTCATCTTCGATCCCCATGAAGTGAACACACATAAACGTGCATAACCATAGAATTCTTTTGTGCAAAATATTTAAGAGCTGTGACAGAAGAAAATGTCAGAGAACTCCTTAATGCATGTATTTAATGTAGTATCATTCCAATCTGTTATAATCAAATACAAAGGAGAAGGTGCAGCTAAAAGATGTGAAGTCCAAGTATTGTTTTTCTATCATTGACTTATCCTACCATACATCAGTCTGCTCTTTGTTGTGTATGCTACATTATCTGCAGCTACCACTGGCTGAACTGTGTTCTGCTTGTTAGATAAAATACTATTCTTGACAAGCATACCTGCACAAAATCACGGAAATACCTCTTCAGCTATGAGTGGTACTCTTTTTATCTTTGTACCATCATAATACTGTGTGTATGAGCTACCATGTTTCTACCACATAGTCACACACCAGAATTGGAAACAGAGTGCTATCTTAGTGACTGCCTTCTCGCTGCCAGAATCTGGCATGTCACTCTCTGTTCTGGCAATGGGGAGATGCTTCATTTTCCCCTCCCTTTTTCCTAGTTGGAAGCATTGCTCTGTTCTCCGTGCTACATTATGGCGTGATTGAGTGATATAGAATGAGTTCTGAGTCTTAAAGAAGACTGGGTGCTGAAAAGGGGTGAAGGGGGTTGAGTAAGCACAAAAACTTTCAGTGCCACCTTGTTCACTGTGAAATGAATTTTCTCAGGTACAGGTCTTGCTCATCTTGGAGGTTAACCCCAGTTGGGAGAAAATAGTTATGGTGATGTTCTTGTGTAAACCAAACAGATTCCAAGCATCCAGAGCTGAACTATAATACACATTGATTGAAAACTGGAGGTCAAAGAGCAACCTCATTTTTGGCTGCCCTAAAATTTCTTTAGCCATTGTCCAGAATGTTGAACAGTGGCAGCATGTTTGCATACTTATTTGCTATTCATGATTTAGAAAATACAGGTGATACCACTGATCACCTCTGTGGCCTAAGCATGGAATTATGAATAGGTGTTTTATAGATCTATCTTTTGAGATTATCCATCTTGTTTTAAGCAGATGTTTAAGTAGACATTACTAGTGATTAGTTGTATTCTATGATTACTTATAAAACTGATGTTGGCATGTAATCTGTAAAAAATCACTGGACCCGGACCAAGTGGGTGTTTATTGTCGGAAGGGTATGAACCGGCAACAGAAATATAGCACTCTTTATCTCCTGGGGGGAGAGGAGGAGAGGAGGGGGAAAGGAATTAATAAGGGAACACACACCACACACCCCCCTCTCCCCCCCGCCAATTACCTGCTTTCAAATTACGCCATTAGTGGAATGTGTAGTAGTAATTAATGTATTTAGGGTATGTTTTTGACGATCTAGAAGGTTTTGCATTATGTCACTAAAAAACAGCAAGATTTTTATATCATATTTTCTGATTATGTTCTTTGGCAGGTGAAGATGCAGGAGACTATTTGTAGAACAGATGACTATAGTGCAATAGCACTATATGTTTTTTTTTCTCAAAAGAAATTTAAATCCATTTTCACCTGAAAATCTGGAGACTTGGTAGCGATGAGGAGTGGCAAAAGTGTTACTTAAACTTTGTTACTTAGAAAGAACGTTTTAAGTTCTTAAAAGGCTTAAAAGAATAACTTGAGACATCACTTCCACAGTTCTACATTAAACTTGTAGCAATCCCTCCAGCACTTTCATGCAGACAAAAATGATGTGGAAATCATGGAAACTTTTCCTACGCAGAAAAGGGGATGTAAATTCTCATGGCAACACTTTTGTGCAGCTCTATGGCAATATGGAAGAGCCTGGGATGTCTCCTCTAAGCTCTAGGCAGCTGGAGCGCCTGCTTCTGCTCTACTAAGAGTTTCTCAAGCTTTTCTGCGGGCTATGGATGCCGGGTTCCTGGAGAGAAAAAGAAAAAAAAAAAGTGAACTTCCAGCCTGGGACTCGAGCCTTTTTTGGCAAAAAGTGTATCGCAAAGTCCCAGTTCTTGCAGCTCCGAGGGGAGGGTAAATAAGTTTTAGGCTGTGGCAACGGGGAGAAACGATCCCGATGGCGACTCCCGGGAAACACCACGTCTCCCTGCCGTTCCCGGCAGCCTGGTACCGCCTCCCGCACGCATCGGGGAGCCCGGGGCGGCCGCGGGACTCTTAACGTGAAGCTGCCGGAGTGGGACGCGCCGGCGGCGGCGGCTCCTCGGTGAGTCACGGCGCGGTGGCCGCGCCGCCGGGCCCGCCCTATATAGCGCCGGGTACCTGCGGGCGCCGCTCCGCTCCGCCCCGCTCCGCTCCCGCCGCAGCTCGCCCGCTCCGCTGGAAACTTGCGCTCGGGCATGTGATAACTGCCCGCTCAGCGCTGCCGAGGTAAGATGGCAGGATACTTTCATGAGTTCGTACGTGACGTGCCTTTTTCAGATGAGGTGAACTCACAGCAGAAGCGGTGATGGGAGGAGAGAGGTCAGGGCAAATGAAATCATCCTGTAATTGGACCGGGCAGACCGCCTTTCTTTTGTGTATTTCTCTTTTTTTGCGCTACTGTTTCTTGAACTTCGTTTGCCACATCGTCTGTAGTTGTAATCGAGTTTGGGTGATTCACTTAATTTGCCGACCCTGGCCGTCCCCTTGGTGTTTATTAATGCAGAAATGATGCTGTTGTGGCGGCAGCGGCTCTATGCACATATGTAGCTCAAAACTTGCTAAATCCGTCCTTAGTAAATACGATACAGCACTAAAATATGAGTGCTTTCGCAGCCGGCAGCCGTCCTTGTAGGAGACTTCTGTAGGAAGCCGGTGATAGTCCTGGATGAAGAGACTTGATCTTTCAGAAAACTTATTATGATTCCTTAGCAAAATTAAACCAAAATCAAAGAAAATAATGAGGATTTTGTTGTTGTTTTCCTATGGAATTCGTATGTCTAGAAGGAAGACGTATTTGGTGATCTAGTACTGATGTACTCTCGTAGATGCTTTTTTTTGGTCTAGTGTTTATCACTGAGTGTTGAAAGGAATTTGGTGTTACTTGGTAACTTTGTAACTTGTAACAGTAACATCTTTGGAATTTTTTTTCTTTTCCGAGTCTGCGGCAGACATTCGTTTAAATTTTAGTAGTGAAGACAAGGGGGGGAAAAAAAAAAAAAAAGGAAACTTTCCTGGCAGCAGGCACATAATTAGAAAGAAGGCTGGGAAGAGTAAGACTGGCCTTCCTTATAATGATGTGTTTACAGAAACTTGGAAAGCAAAGATATGCATTGGCTATCAAAGAGAAACCAACGTCTGCTGTTGGAACATTTGGGTCAGCTTTATATTAAGGAATATAGCATTGCAGAGCATACATCTAAAAATAGGAGTGGACACAGTCAATGTTTCATTATGCTTTGAGGTCAAGAAACTGTTTTTCCATGGTATTCTGTGGCTGTATTGAACTGAAACCATGATTCCTGGGAACAAACTTTGTATTTCTGAAATTAACTTCATAAGTTGTATTACATATTGTGTGGAAAGTCTTATGTTCACTCACAAGTCTGTGTGCACAGAAATACACTGGAGTTCTGGGATGGGAAAAGTTATGATGATGTTCTTTAAGGAAGTCAAACACTTTCCAGACATCCAGAACTAGTCTGTGATTCACAATGCATACCAGACATAGACGGATTAAGATATAGAATTGATAACGGGGGGGGGGAGGCGGGAACAAAAAAAACGAAAATGTTAAATGGCTCTCAACACATCATTTGATTGTATCTAAACCACTTTGCTATGAAAAAGGGGGCAAATACTTGTGAGAGCAGGATTCTGAGTGAGATTGTATTGCATCCTGCTTTTGGTTGGGGAACAAAACATGAAAGAACTGTTTGTGAAATAATGTTCTGGTACTAATTTTCCTGGCCAGGAGGAGAAACCATGTGGGAAAAGGTTGGGGCAAAGGGATAAGAGTTTGAATACAAGAAACTGGAGAGATGGGGTAGGAAGTATACAAATGTTCTTGTAACTTTTGAAACACTTAGGAATATGCAAGTAGGATTTTGTTGTAATTAGGAGTGTCTCATTTGGATAAAAGCATTTCTCTCATCTTGAAGATAGTAGAAACCTGATAACCACAAAGTCAGAATTTACCAAGTTATCTTACACTGCAATCTCACATAGAAGTTTTTCTAAAATTGGAATGGTGGATATGTGGTAAAAGTTTGTTAGCAGTTGGCAGACATATGGCAGGCATATAACTTTTCTTGTAGCTTTATGAGAGTCAAGAACTCTTCTGGTGAAAAACTATTCTGAAAATTTCAAATGTGTTTTAACTAAGAACTAAAGAGCACTGCTGTAAAATACATGGTTTTTTGTTATTATATTTAATGAAATCCTAGAAAATTCTCTATTACCTTCAAAGTGTTCTTATTTTTTTTTAAAAAAAAAAGAATAGTTATTTACATATTTTCCTGTCCAAGCTCATCTTGCTGGACCCTCATGTGCCTATTATTGTGAGCCTATTATTTTTGACTAGCCTGAGTCTATTATTTTCTCTTTGCAGAGACTGTGTGATGCAACATATACAACTTTGGAAGGTATTATTCTAAAGTAATTACTTGTTTGTGCAATTTCAGTTTTAAAGTAACTATTGAGAGTTATGATTCCAAGTAACAGAAAGCAACTTGCTATTCTTTGCTTTACACGGAAGAATTTTTTGAGCTTGTATGATGGTGGGAAGGGCACAATAATGTAACTGCTCCACAAACAGGAGCATGATTGTAGTTTTGTCATCCACTTTGTGGTCTGTGTGACTGCAGCAGCCATTTCTAATAGCTGTGTTAGCTATGTTAGAACAGCGTGCCTCCTTTTTTGTTAGGACACAGTGGTAAATCTGATGAGTAATGTTCAGCTGTTGGGCTTTAGGCACTGTAAGACCAAGGGAGTGGTCTGGGTGGAATTGACCCGTGGGAATGTTGATCAGCCCACTTACATGGAGAATTTCTTCTTTCTCTCCTCTACAGAATTTCTCTTACTCTATTTCAGCATGATCCATGAGAGACGTACTTATTGATTTACCTGGTCCTCAACTGAGCAGAGTAAACTGCTTTTACTTGTAAAATCATGCATTTCATGGGAAATTATTGTTTTCCTTAAACAGAAACCTAATTTCTCATCCAGTCCTGCTTAAATTAGCTGCTGTAATCTTACTCATGCCAACATTAATGTGGATCCTGGGAGCAGAGTAGCCTGTCAGTCAGTGTGATGTCATGAATGTAGGTTTCCTCTGTGTGTACAGCATAATTTTCTGTAGATTATGAATATTTGTAGACACTAAACCTGAAAAACACAAAGACCTTTGGTTTTAGAAAGCTGAGTTTCTACTATGAAAATACAGTGCAAAGAAACTGTCTGAAGGAAAAATATAAGCATATGCGCCTTTAATTGCATTAATTTCCAAATGAAGTGTTTTCTGTTATTGTCATGTGTCTTTTCATTTGCTGTTTACTCTCCAAGAAAGGCATCTTCAAGTTCTTTGAGGGCATACTGGTCCTTTACTCACCTGCAGAGAGTTGGTGGACCGAAGATTTTGTTCTCCCAATAAAAGCATCAGGATTATGTAAAATATTTTAATTGATGATAGTCCCATATATTCTTGAGAACATAATAATTGGCTGGAAATCTTTCATTGTGGGAATATTATTTAATCAAATTATGCCTATGGAATTTTTTATTCATGAATCACCTTCCATTTTGGAAATATTCCAGTTTTCTTAACAGATAGCATTTCAGTGCTAGATTAAGTAATGAAGCTCCCACTTGGTAATAGCAATACTGAGCAATGATTTCGCAGTGATAATATGTGCATTTAGAAGAATTAGGAAGAATGCATACGGAGTAATTACTAACAAAGTTAAAGTATGCCCAGAAGACTCATTTTAACCTCTCACTCTGCAGGAAATGTAGAGGAGAGTCTTGTGACCACAAGTGCCAGAACTTCTTAGAGCATTACAGAACATTTAACATATTGGTATTCATATTATTAAAAATACAATTGTCATAGGAGAAGAACCAACAATAAGGCAGTTCTTTTTACATGTGAAGTCTATTTTCTGGATTAGCACACAAATAGAATATTTAAGAAATATTCTTCCTCCATATTGTTGTCTAGACACTTAATGTGATCCTTTTCCCACCTGTTTGAGACATTCTAGCATTTGCCAAGGCAGGAAGTTTGTATTTCCTTTATTGAAGCAGAAAGTGATTGTAATTAATGTATTGTGTATGGTACTCCCCAGCATTTTCCCCTTCCACAGAGAAGGAGTTTAAGAATTTATTTTTATATAAATAGCTAAATACAGTGGGGTCAGTTTCTTGCTGGACTTTTTGTGGCTTATGTACCTGCGTGACATGAGTCAAGAAACTGAACAACTGAATCTGCTCTCACTAGTTTGCATAGTGTTAGTGTCTCTCTAGTTTTTAATTTTTTTTTTCTTTAATTGAGTAAGAAATCTTTGCTTACCTTAGATTGTCTTAAACCATCCTTTCATAGCAGTTATTTGGAACTCTTTCCAGTCCTTCCTAGGACATTCTCCTGAGCTTGGGAATTTCTATTCAGTCACATCACTAAAATACATTCCTCTTGATATTCTTCCTTGAAATGTGCTCAGGATTTTGTTTGTTACCAATTTCAGAAGATGATCTACATTATATGTGCTGGTCTATACATAGGATAAGAAAAAACAATTCTTCTAATTATTCTTTTTGAAAAACCAATTTTACATCACAGTTCACTATAATATATTTCAAGTAGAAAGTGGCAATGTGGGGCTGAATTCATACCTCAGCCTTAAAAATATGGAAGAGTTATTTAGTTGAAGAGTTGAGTCTGCACATCAGGAGCCGTTATTGCCGAAGGATCCAAGTTTTGGTAAATGGTCATAAGATGGCATGTCTTACTTGTCCTTTTGGGATTGTATAAAGTAAAGGCTTTTTAGAAAAAGACTATTATTTTTGCAGACATGATGTGTCAGCCAGCAGAAATGTACAGGAAAATATTTTTTTGGTTTTCATTGGCAATATGGTTACATTTTTTTTCCAGACTAAAATGTAAAAATAGATTAACGCACAAAAACCCCGTTTTAGTGATGTTGTCATTTATAACAGCAAAATAACTCCATCAAATTCACAGTAAAGACTGATACTCATTTTGTGTGCTATGGTATCCATTAAGACAACAGAGTACCTGAGGGGTTTGTGTAAATAATGGGAAAACAGAGGATATTACATTAGTATTTAATTCCTTGCTTTTATGATCTCAAGTGGGTTTGTTTCAATCTTTGCATTTACAAGAAAATTAAACTTTGTTATAAAACAGGTGGCCAAGAAACCAGTGGTATCTTGACCTCCTGTCAGGACCGGTGTGGCCAGCAGGACCAGGGCAGTGATCATCTCCCTGTACTCAGCCCAGATGAGGCCACAGCTCAAGTACTGTGTTCAGTTTTCAGGCTCTCACTATAAAAAGGACATTGAGGTGCTGGATTGAGTCCAGCGAAGGACAGGAAGGATCAAGAAAGTGCTAGAGAGCATGTCTTATGCAGAATGGCTCAAGTATCTTGTTCTGTTTAGTCTCAAGAAGAGGAGGCTCAGGGGAGAAAATCGTCATGCTCTAAAACCACCTGAAAGGAGGTTACAAGGTGAGGTAGGAGCTGGTCTGTTCTACTGTGCCTGCAGTGAGAGGACCAGAGGAAATGACCTTAACCTGAGACTGGAGAGATTAGATATTAGGAAATATCAGATTAGAACTTGGGAAAAAAATTTTCACCACTAGGGTGGTCAGACATTGGAATAGGTTGCCCAGGGAGGTGGTGGAGTCAACATCCCTGGAAGCATCTAGATCTGGTGCTGAGTGATGTGGTTTAGTGGTTTAAGGGTTACAGTGATAGTACTGGGCTGGACTTGATGATCTTAAAGGTTTTTCGAACGTTTACAATTCTGTGAGTCTATAAAAGCATCAAATTTAGATGAAGATTCAGTCAGCTGGATTTAATTTTTAAATTTCAATTTAAAATTAATTCCTCTCCTATGACAAATGCACTTCAGAGAGCAAGAAATGCATGCAGGCAATATCTGATGGGCTGGGAAAACTTTTAGGAGGTCCTGCCTGGGCTCTAGTGTATAGAAAAAGAGTATAGAATATTTTGATTTTTTTGTACTACTTTTGCTGGAGATTCATTTAAAACGTATGATCCCAGTTCTTCAGCCATACTAAATACAGAAATCTGGTTTAAATCAAGACTCACATGTGTTGCAGCAATTCTTCTCAGGAGACTCAACCTGCTGGTTTTAGGCCAGCCTTTGAGCTGGGCTTGCTCCTACTCATTTTTGCACCTTACTTACAACTTGGATGATTTCTTCTTACAAAAGCATCATTATGTTCTTGTTGTAGATGGATTTGAAGTCTTTTTAATTTTTTTTTTACTCTATGGCTGAATTAATTCTTTTGAATAGACCGAATCATGGTATGAAAGTAGTCAACAGAAACATTGATTGTCTCTTTCAGTTTTTGTCTCAAGCACTGTGTATGTACTGCAAATGTGTGTAAAATATTTTTAACTTCAAAGGACAGATTATGCAGAATTTTCTTATGAGAGGAAATAAGGCAAATCTGTTTCTATGTGCATACATATCTAATGGTGTAAGAATATATATGTACATGTATGTCCTTACATAGCATAAACTAAAAATCTGTATCAGACTCATGAGGATGATTTGTTTAAACGATCTATTGGAGTGCGAAACACTTTTAATAGGCAACTTTGGCTGGCAAGGAGATTCATCAAGGCAACATAGAAAGTTTTGCACAAATGAAAGGAGAGTTTCCTTGCACAGAAGCCAGTGGTGCAGTATTTCTTCCAGCCCACCTCACTGTACTTACTTTGGCTCTGAAATATAAAGCCTTTCTTTTCAGGGTTTGAAGGCTTTCAGGAGGGCAACTTGATTTATGGTTGTATTTTGTTTTGAAAAAAGACCTAGTGAAATTTTTAGTACAAGAGAGAATTTGAAAATCCCAGAAGTGTTCATAATGTTCTGTGGATGGGGTATTTTCACCAGTCTGTGTGTGTGTGTGTGATCTGTGTTTTCTGTCAAAATTTTTAGGGAATTAAATGTAGGCATGAGTTGCTTGGTATTGCATTAGTGATGGTGAGTCTATTCCAAGAAAATGCCTTTTATTTCTGTGCAAATCTGCGATGCCTAAAACCAGAATTACGTAAAGAATATTTCAAGAAATTATTGATATCCACATCTACATAGGTGTTGGTACATGTCTACAAATGTCTTTCAGCCATTTTCATGAAAAACTTTGCTGACTTCAGAAGTCTTCGTCAGTATTGCTCAGCTGACAAGTCACCAGATTATGGATTTTTTCTCTTTAAACTGCGGATCATCTTTGGTGAACAGAAACTTTTCCGCAACAGACGTGTTTCCTGATCTGACATGGTCAAATTCTATTCTATTTCTAAAACTGCCTGATAATTTTCATATATCCATGGTAATTCTCACACGCACAGGTTCAATGTCCTTGCTGAATCACATGATTATTCTTTCACATGTAACATTTGTAGGCTATTTTGTCAAGCAGTAGATAGACTGCCATATTGCTTGGCTATGGTCTAGGAAGAACTCTTGTTTTCCTACAAATCTTCATAGTCTTCCTATGTTTGTAAAAACCTGGAGATCTGTATGTAACTAAAAAAAGACAGACACCTCTTCTATCAGTTTCTACAACCATAAGAAATTCAATTTATAAGGTGAGACAATGAAACTTCAAATTATATTGAAAGGACAAAATGTTGTCTTATGAGCCTCTAGGATGTTACCTGTGGTTTCAATTCTTCCTTTTTGGATTTTCTGCTGGAGGTTTTGTGGCTATTAACTGTTTAACATTTTCTTAAGTGGTTCATCAGGAATTTCTGAAAAATTATTTTTTTCCATTTTTTGCTTTACGTTAAAATACCCGCCTTTTTTTTTTTTTTTTGAAAAAAATAAAATTACTATCAGTTGCATTTCAAGAATGTTTATGCTCATAGAACACAGAATTTTCAGGGGGAAAAGAATCAACCTAAGGTTAGATGCCGCTTTCATATATATGCAACTAAATTAGACGAGTGTTGCATGCACATTTGTCCACATAGATGGAGAGAAAAAAGGAATGTCTCTTAGGATAAAATCAAAATAATGGTGGCATTTTTCTCAAACAAAGAATGAACTTTCAGCTGATGACTCTGAGATTAGACCTATCGTTGTCTCTGGCCTATAAACCACAGCAATTTTAAGTGTTTCTGAGCTTTTAGAAATAAAAATTATACACTATTCTAAAATTCTAGGTTCCTTTGTCTCCCATCCTTTCAAAATGTATCAATCTTGTTGGTGGTTAAGTATGAAGAGATAAGTAATATAAATAATGACATTTATCTGAATCACATGAAATAGTCAGAAAAAGGAGCAGAAGGCTTAGAAATCAGGATCTTTGTCATGTTTCCCTTGCTCTCCTCCCAGTTGTATGGCTCCCATCAGCAACTAACTGCAAGTAACATGTTTGCCTTCTCTGCAGTCCTAGCTGGAACATATTGCATCAATCTAGTCTTGATGTCAAAGGCGCCATGTGGTAGGACCAGTGCATTGTGGAACCCTCCTCAGATTGGTGAAGCTCAGCACTGACCACATAAATCAGTTAGCTCAAGATCAAGGACTCAGTTTCAACTCTGGTGAATCTTTTAAGGAGAGAAGCAGTGCTTTCCTTTCTGGAGCACAAGCTGACATTTTAAAGGAGCAGGCTTCAGCATATCCAGCTGGTCTGTGATACCTCACTGGAAGTTTTCTTCAACAAATGCTTGCTGCATTCTTCAGGTTTGCAAGAAGTATCAAGAAATTTAGACCTCAGAAACATGCATGGAAGTTGTGGATGCTCCGTTACAGACTGTAGTAATAAATCAGGGTATTAACATGAGCAGAAATCTTAAAAATTAGTTTCATGTTCTTTTGCCACATGGTTCTAGAGATTAAGGAAGCCACTCCTGCACTTCTTACAAGGATTTGATTATTATCTGGCATGGCTTTTTGTGTGGTGAAATCTTTAATTTAGAAAAAGTAGTGATATCTTTAATGCTAGATTTAGCATGTTGTTTTACAGTAAAATACTTCTGCTTTCATCCTCTTCTGGCTGCAGTTTGCTTCTCCTTCAAGCTGCCAGGCAAGGCTATTGCATCCTCACTCTGAACACTCTATGAAACCATTTTGTAATTTTGTTAACATTCCTGTTGGGTCGAAACTTCGGAATTTTTTTTGTGGTAGACTGTAACCAGAAAAGGGGAGTGACCTAGGGACAGTTAACTATAATGCATTACAGAAGAGCTCTGCCGACCATCACGGCTAATTATCAGTTTGCAGCTAAAACACAGTGCTCATATTATGTCCTTTTTTGGATTAAGAGGATAGATGTTTGTGCTTTAAGCATTACTGTCTACAAATGCAAGAGACAGGCCCTGTTTACTGAGTGAATTCTTGCAAGAGTACTGAATTAGAGGAACTGTTTGCAATGCTAATATTTGAAGGAACACGCTCATTGATAAAGAGCAGAGCAGAGTAGAACTGGAATGCTTTTAAGCAGTAAACTGATCTGTAGTAGATGAAAGCTGGGGGAGTTGAGTGAATTTGTATGAACATACGGAGCTCTGAGATGCCTAATATTTTTACTAAGTAACCTCTCTATTTTCCAGCAAGTTTTATTATGTCTGCCAGAATTTCCAGTACCAGCAGAGCAAAGTTGATTAGGCGAGTAATACAGGATTGACTAATCAGAGTGAAACTACAATGTTTGGGAGAGATTTTTAAAACATGTGAATAGTACCTTTCTAGTTAATGGAAAGGCTAGGGCCTCATATAAAGAGTGATACAAGACAGAAGCTGCTTATCCGAGAAAATGAAATCTTCAAAAATTCATAATTAAGTAATACTTTATATGCTCCTGATTTAGGGAAATTCTCTCTGTCATCATTGATGGTCTTTGTGATAAAGGCAGAATCACATAAATTTGCTGTCAAGTTTCCTGAGTTACTGATGTTAATTTCCACAGTTGGTTGTTGACATTATCCTCAAATGCTTCCTCTATTTAAGTACCTCAGATTACTCAAAAGTTTTGTTATAGGTTGTTCATGGTTTTGCATGAAATTGAAAATGTCTCTGCCAAGAGTCACTTAAAAAAGAAGAAAGCTACTAATATGATTAATTTCTCAATTAACTGTCCTTCATTTTGGAAATTTTAAGGTTTGTTAAAATCACTGACCACTGGTGAAGTTTGTAGAATAATTTAAGCTAAGTAATGGCAACATGCTGCATTAAGGACAGAAAAGGGGTGTGGTGAAATAGGTTCTTGGAAGATGGGGGACATACGAAAAAATGCATTTCCCTAATTGAGAAGCAGTTTAATATTTCAGAGTTTTCCTTGGATGCTCTTGGGTGTAACTGTTCAGATCTAAATTAATTGTTTGTCCTGTGAATGGCTGACTGTGCTTACTATTCTTGCTATCTGTTATCAGGTCTTTCATTGCACAGATTCCTGTCATATGGCTGTTGCACACTGAAGTGCAGATTGTCATGTTATGTGGACGAGGACATGTGTTTAAACTAAACTATCATGCTTTTGGTTTAATGGAACAATTTCAATGCCTTTTTGCAGGAAATATTAATAGTTTTGCTGTTATAATACTAGATATTGACCAGTGATTTTGAGTAATTTGCTTTCTAATCAGATTCTCATTGAGGGGCTAATTCTTGAGATTTATCTATGGCATATTTGAATTTTTTGTTGCCCAGTAAAATCATGATTGCATTTACTGTTGTTGATGTGTTTACACACTGGCCTAAAAATTGAAGGATATGTAAGCAATCAGAAATAATAGTGTTGTACAGCATATTCAGACTATGTCAAGTGAGGCTATGGCTGGGATTAACAAAAAGTTATAAAAGTCTTAAGGAAATGTCAAGTTTAATTAGTTGTACTTCATTAAACTTTACTCTTTCTGTTCCATAATTACTATGTACACCTAAGAAATTTGGTACCTGTTGTGGTAAGAGTATATTTTCTGGTATAATTCCACTTCATAATTCTACCAGCCCAGTTGCTTCATTCAGCAATAGTTCACAGAATCACATAATCAACAAAGTTGGAAAAGACCTCTAAGATCATCAAGTCCAACCTAGGACCTAACACCACCTTGTCAACTAGCCCATGGCACTAAATGCCACATCCAGTCTCTTCTTAAATACCTCCAGGGACAGTGACTCCACTACTTCCCTGGGCAGCCCATTCCAATGGCCAATCACTCTTTGTAAAGAATGTCCTCCTCATCTCTAACCTAAACCTCTCTTGGTGCATCTTAAGACTGTACCTCCTTTCAGGTAGATGTAGACAGCTATAAGGTTTCCTAGTTGCAGTTTCCTAGTCCAGAACAGAGGGGAAAACAACATTTCTAAACTGTAGGTTTAAAGTACTGTAGAAAATTAGTAAAACTGGTTGTTAAGCCAAAATTAACTAAGTGATACCAGCTGGTATTGAAGGAGATATCCTAATTTATATATTTATATACATTTTAACTGTTATTCAACTGATGGTGGTACAGCTTCTTCTGAGACTTCACTGTGTGAGCTTTCTCAAGATTTCATAGAACCATTAAAGTTGGAAAAGACCTTTAAGATCATGGAGTCCAACTCATTAATCCAACATCCACCACCACGTTCATCTTTAAACCATGTGCCAGAGTGCCATATCCACAAGTTTTTTGAATGCTTCAAGGGATGTTGACTTCACCACTTATCTGGGCAGCATCATCCAACATTTTACAGCTGGTAGAAGTTACTTATTATTGTCTTTACCACAGTCATTTAACCAAAAAAGTTCTCTCGAGGTCTTGAGAAATTTTGCCATGCTGCTTAATAGGAAAGTTTTTCTATTCCAATTTTTGAAGCAGATGATGTAATTCATCACTGTTACTTAAACTATCTGGATTTGTATGCCATTATAACTTGGAAAAGACTCCAGTGTGACACCACGGATACTGATTTAATAGTCACAAAAAATTCTCATGCTCCTTTATATATAGGGACATCTTTCAGGTGCAAAAGCAAGATTTCTGTGTTTTTGCTGCTTAAAACTGCTAATAAAGGTTGACATGAAAGATGTCATATTCAGACTTTGTAACAAGTTTTCTGGGAAACAGCATGGAGATTGACTCATTTCAAGAACACTACCAAGTGATGATCAGGTGCTTTCCATTTCTGTTATTACTCATTGGACTTAATTTGGGACCTGGGTATGAAACCTTTGCATCTCCAAGTATTTCTGCACCATTTAAGTGGCAAATTACTGAGATACTTAAATCACCTCAAAAAAAATTACTCCTAAAGCACAAACTAGTAATTTTTAAACAAACATGAATGAATTTTTAAATAAAAATTTTCACATTTTTTGGAATGAAGTTAAATTGCACATTCCCAGCTAGCATATCAGTACTGTTTGTGGCTGCTACATATAGTAGGCTAACTTGCATGGTAACAGTGGTAGGATGAATGAGTGACTTGCAGTTGAATTTTTTCCATTACAGCTCATTTTAGCAGATGTTTTCTCTGATTCTAAAATGACAGAGCAATGCTGGACAATAGTCGAAACTTAACAGTTGTAGTAACTTATTCAGCAGGAACCATACTGTCCAATCAGCAGTTTTTGGTGTTTTATTGTAGTAAAATTCAATTAATGTTGGATAAATATGGCTACCATATTATTTTGAATGTGTTTTGAGTCTGACTTCATTCCTCTGCTTTCCATGACATTTTCTGAAAACTAGGCATTAATTGAAACCACTGCTAAAATGATATGTTAGAAAATGAGCATTGACTGGTGCTAATAACTCTGCATATTCTTATAGAAAAATGAAAACCTAATTGTGGATTAAGGAGCCAATTCATGGATCAACAAAAATTCACAAAGATGAAACTGGTCAAGTGAATATTGTTATTTATACCTTTATCATTCAGGCGATCAACTCTTATGCTAATTATCCTTATTTTGAGGCCCGTACTGTATACTTGATAAGAGTGTGTTAATATTGCACAAACACCTCAATTAAAGACTTAATTAACTTTAAGGCAGTTGAATTAAAAATATATGGATGAATTGAAACTCAAAGGTCTTATTTAGTCATTGCCATTCAGAAGTAAAGTGGATATAGAAGTTCATTGTGATCCTTCATAATTATCAACTAAAGATATGGCTTTACTAAGCCTACCTTGGAAGGTACTTCCTCACTGTCAGAGTAAACTATGGGACGTCCAGCTTTCAGCTGCTTCTTGCTGGACAACACCACCCTTCTGTTGCACCAGCAGAACCCTTTCAGTAGCATGAACAGCTTCAAAATTTTAAAAAGCCAAACAAAAAAATCCCCCAAAACAAAGCCACAAAATCCCCAACCAACAAATAAAACTAGCAATCTTAATTCTAGGGTTATTTTCAACTTTTAATTCACTTCCCCTTTCTGCTATAAGTCCCAAACAACTGTGTCACCACAACCAGATAAAAAAGAACAGAGTAGAGCCCACAGAAGTATGTAGCGTGGTCTTATTAAGGGTAACAGAGAATCCATGGTAACATAAGACCACATGATTCCTAAGTGAGAGCATTCACAGTGATATTCAGTGTACTCTAGCTTATTTTCCGCATACCTTTACTTGATTAGCATTTCCTTTACTGAGAGTAGCAAATGTAAACATGGCAATATTCACTGTAAATTTTTAAAGTTTGTATGCTATACAGCTGCAACTAAAAGCAGTAGGAGCCACTCCTCAATGAGCTCCTCTCAGCTTTTTTCGGATAAGCAGATGACAAAATGGACTACCCTGACTTTTTGTACTGTGGAAAATACCTTTTTTCGCTCGTGTCCATCTGTATGACAGTGTCTAAATAAATTATCTTCTCAATAAAATTCTGTGCCTGCAAACATATCATGCAGACTTGAAGTAGGAATTGGAATATTGCTTAGCAATTGCACGTTAGAAATAGAATAACTAGAATTTATGTTTACATTAATTACAGCATGAATAAATCTTTTTCTGGACTCTTTTTTATTCTTCATGTACTATGTGGATTACTTTTAATCTCTCAATATATGACACAATAAAGACTAGCAATCCCAGTAATCGATGTGAAAAATTGAGTGCAAGGACTATCTTTTTCTCAGAGGAACCTTATAGGTCGACTGGGTTTTGCTGCACATATAGTTTATTTTTATTGTGTACAGTTCAGGAGTCCTATTGTTTTTGGTGAAAAGTTCAACCTATGTGGGTGACAACATCTGTCTCTTAGTAAATGAAGATCATGTAATATTTTACAATAATTAACTAATTTCTTCAAAATAACATCATACTAAGTTAAGGAGCCATATTGATGGTACTACAAAATAGAGAGTTTGTGGTTTTCAGGAACACAAAGGGTAAGCAGTAAATGAAAATGTGGTAGATGCCTGTGTCTCTGTCCGGCTTATACCTGGTGGATTAGGCGTCTCCTAGTAATTTGTTGTTTTCCTGGGTTTCTAGAGGAACTCCTGAGTCTACAGAAGTAACATCATAGGAATTAGAACATCCTTTGCTTTGTACTGGAATTATGTACATTTTATACATACATTTTCTTGGAGATTTTGCAACTCCTTTGTTCTGTAGTTGGTGACATTTTAAAGGTGGTTTTTGCTAGAGGTTCTCTTTTCAATGTTGTACTAGAAGATCCAGCTCCATGTTATAGTCCTTCGCCGCTAACTGTTGGCCTTATATGATGATCCTCACTGAAGACTTTGTGGACACTTCTGAGTGTTTAAAGCAAGATGTTAGGTTGCAGAGAGGTTTCCTATTAAGGAAAAGTGATGTAATGTCAGTGGAACACTGCCAACTTCTCTCTGCTCACTTTATTTATACTAGCTGCATACCAAAGAAAATGCCCCATAAAACATGAGTGCTTCTTGCTATATTTAGCCAAGTTAATTTACTAATACCAGGAGATTATGTTTATATGCAATGGAAATAATTATAAAAAGATTTAGGGGCATCTTACTGAAATAAAACAGGTTGAACTTGGGAAAAGTAAGGGCTAGAGTTGCTCCTTGTGCATAGAAAGGCTGCAGTGTATCTTTTAACATTTATACTTGCAAGATATGTATTTCTGTTCTGAAAAGCAGTGTTTAACATTTTAATTGAACTATTTTGCTGATTGTTTAAGGAACATCAAGTACAAGGAAGTTAATAATGTTAATAATGTTAATCTGTGTCTTTTTAGTCTAAGCAGTGGATATGTCCTCACATTTAACCTGTGCGACTAAAGCCAATCTTGCCAATCTTGATCTTCTGATCTGAAATATTTCCATTTATCTTCCTACAGAATACAGTGGGATACTGTGGTCTTGGTGATGTTTAAAATCACTTTGGCATATATTTTGTTGATTACCTTCTCTGACTTTCTTTAGAAGTACTTTTTAAATGAGTAAATGAGTGTCCTTTTTAATGAGGAGAATTTTTTTTGCCTGGCTCATGTTCAACTCTTTGTTCTACAGCTGATAGTGTTGATAAATAATCACAAGATTTCTTCCTGACTCTAACAATGTTACTTTATAATGCTGTTAAACAATTTGACCTTTTCTATTATTTCTACTCCTACATGGTGGCACGAGCTGGGTGTGGTAGTGTTGGAACTGTGGTTCCTCCCTGATACTAATTCCATCTAAAAGAATATTCCCCATCAAAAGTAGATGAGTACATTTGTTAACTGCTGATAAAGAAGAGCTGTCATACTAGCTAGCTGCATAATGCCTATGAAAAAAACACATTAGTACTTTAAAATTAAAAATTAAAGTCAAGTGTGACTGTAAAACCATGTGATATGAGTTCTTCAGTTGTCTCATGAGCTACCAAGTTGTGGGCAGGGGAAAGAATTTTGGGTAGTGTTATTTTTATCAGGATTACTGAGGATGTGTTGAACGTTTTATATGTTTTCTGCTCCTATCAGAGTTGCCTGTCATTTTGAAGCCTGTGGTTTATTGAGATGACTTCTAAAGATGCTTCTTTAAGACAGTCTTCATATTTTCTGACGTTTAGTATCTAATTTACACACTCTGAACTGCACTCTGGAGGTTTCACCAACTCTCTAGGGGGCTGTACTACTAGTCATGTAAGTGAAATGCCAAAGAGGAGATGATGAGAACATTTTCCTGTGTATCTCCTTTGCACTAGAAGAATTAAAGCAATATGACATGAAACTGAAGTGCAGTAAGGCCAGAAGAAAAAAGCAAATGATCTTTTAGTCCTGTCACAAATCAAGTATTACTGTTTTACACATCTGGAGCTTGTTTTGGAAATATAAAGCTGTGTAATATACAGAAGATTTGAAATGTTTGCAAGATTCTGTTGCTGTTTCCAAGTATGCAGATATTTTCTCACTCTGACTGATTCATTGGGGAAGTAGATCATGCTGAGAAAAATCATGAGAAAAAATTTTGAGTCACCTAAGGGTCGAAATACATTTCCTGCAATTATGAAATATGTGAAGCTGGTAGTTTTGCCTTACAGATTCCTCGTAATTTCAAATATTAGATTTAAAACATTAGACAAATATAAACAAAACGAAAAAAGCTTGGATCATGAGATGCCATTTCTAATATTAGGCTCTTGAGGAGGGCAAATTTTGTCCCTAGTGTAGAAGATCAGACATAACTAATCTGTGAAGCATTGCCTGGACAGTGTACAGCAAGAGTTATGTGCTATCGATTCTTGTTTAGCAAAGTTTGTTTCCCCATTTTTTAAATTTGTGCCTGGTGGATTACTGATTATTTAAGTAACATTAATACTGAAGTCTTAAAATTAATTTGGAAAACTGCAGTCTCTGAAGATTTTTGAAATGACAAAAAAATTAGCAGCTTCAGACAACATTGCCTTTAGGGTGTGAGAATGTAATTAATGTGGTAAGTCTAAGTGCATGGGCTCTTTAGAGTCTTGGCATGAGAAAGAGATTGACTGTAGGGGAATGAATTTATTTTCCTCCAAACAAAAATACTAACTAGCAAAATCTTTGTGTAAATCTGTGTGCTCACTTTCCCTGATATATGGCACAACTAGTTGGAGAATTTAAATGTCTTTGCCTTATTTTGTACCTTTATGACAAAAATTTTTAAACATTCTCTGGTGTCTTTAGAATTTTGACTTTCATGTAATTATTCATTTTTCTGCAGTAAATTATTATCCTATTTTGTATGAATTATCTAATCAATTAGCTGACCTCAAATCATCCAAGTAATTTTATTATTGTGTACATTTCTGTCCAGTGCTGTGTTTGAGGTTTCTCCCTAGAACAGAATAGGAATGGGAGGATCCTTCAAATGAGAAACAGAATCAATGCACTGTGCAAATTTTATTTGTGAATACAGAGTAGTTTAAATAAACTAGCCCAGAAAGACAAGGGTCATGCAGGTTCTAACACCAACAATATCTATCCTTGAGTTCACAGTAGAAAATTGTCATAGATGAGAGTATTTTAGGCCAGCATTTTCCAGAGAATGACGCAAGCTTTTCTAGAGAAGCTAGCATATAAAGTGAGGTCAGAAGTAAAGTCACAAATTTCAGTAGCATACACCACATATAAGTCTTCTGAAGCTCACAAGGAGTGATGAAGAGGTGGTGATAGCCCAAGGTAGGAGGCAGGGAGACAGATGAGCAGTTAGAGGGAGGGAGATCAGTGAGAAAAAGAAGAGAGACCAATATTATACCATTATCTGAGTATTGCTGAGAGGAACAGGAGATCATGAGGAAATTCATGGTTCATACAGGAAGAACGGTATCATCATCACTGATGTTGACTACTGCTACCAATTTTGGTATTATTAATATCTATATGTCTTTGAAGTAACCTGCAAGTCCAAAATTACATTTTTGATATGAAACTGTTTATTCAAGCGCAGCCTGATTTTTCTTTTTTTCTCTGTCATCTGTTTGTCACGTAAAGGATAGCTTGGAGTCCAAGCTGTTGTGAGAAAAGTTTTATGCACAGTTAGTGTTGACTTCAGTGTGAAAGATACGTATTAATACTTCTATATCTTATTAGCACTTCCAATAATGGAAACAAAGCATGGATTATTTTTTTAGTGTCAATTTACTAACAGTGATTTACCAGTAGTTTCCAAATGCAATTTAAATGCTCTACTTATATTAAGGAAACAATTAATCTATAGAATCTTGTAACAGTTTGGCTTAGAGGGGCTCCTAAAGAATATCTAATTCCAGCCCTTCTGGCATGGGCAGGGAACATGGGCAGGAATAAAGTACACACTACTGACAATTCAATGGAAAAACCTTTTTCAACAGGAAAAATAAGGAGACAATGAACTGCTGTTCATCAAGATAAACTAAATTGACTTTACTCTAGAAATAGGTAAACCACTCTTTTTGAACATTCTGGAATGTTCATTTAAACATAACTCTAATCTTGATAAATATGGGAAAATATAACTTGGGACCCTTAAATCAGACAAATCCTGCTTCTAATATTCTTTCTCCAAGAGTGTCCAGCTCCAGGCTAAAAAGGTGAATGAATCATCAAAATAATGAGTCCATAAAGAGAAAATATTCATAATTGTCAGACAAAATGGGTTTAAATCCTGAGAAATGCACTTTGTAACTAGATTTTTACAAGCTACTCTGTGATCAAACTGGAGGGAAAAAAGACATGTTTGTTTTGTCTGAGAGCTTTTTACTGCAGGGCAGATGGGAGGAGTGGAATTAACTGATTGCTGGAGATCAGCTGCAGGCAGTCAAATAGTGAAATCTGTACTACAACATAGAAACAGTGAAATTGCTTACTAGGTTGGGTCAATATATTGCCTCTGAATATGGAACTGTTGAATAATGTGCAAAATGCCCTATTTTTAATATATATTACACACCAGTATGTTATACATTTTGAAAGTGTAAAGAAATCCTATGAAGAAAATCCTATAAAGCAAATAAATTAGTTTTCATCGCATTTGTTTGTAAAGGGATGTGTTTATATCGTATGTGTCAATTTTTGGTAAGTCAAAGTCAGAACCTCTTACGGTATTCACGCTTATTTTTAAAAGCCTCATAGATTGTATGGTTTAGCTAGACACCTCACGGTAGTTTGTTTATACATCTACTCTATGTGTATTGCCTACATTAGCAAGTAGAACACAGAAACAAGGGTGGCTCTGTAGAGTGAAAAAACATGGTGAAGGCATGATATTTATACTATACCTTTCAGGGGCACTGACTTTGGTGTTTTGTTTTTTTCACTTTGGAATAGCTCTAATCTGTTCCCATGGACAGAAGCCCATTAGTGGGCTCAAGTGTGTTAGTTCATCTAACAGGAAAACAGTTCATGTTCTTGAGAGGCTTCTCAGGTATGCAAACTGGAGAACAAGCAAGAGGGAAATGTTTGAAAATTTTCTTCAAAAGCACATTTCTGATCCAAGCTAAAGCCCAAATGCAGATGCATCCTTATTGTTCTCTTAGGAGAAGTGCCAGTCTGCGAGGTTCCTTTTGTTTGGCCAGTCACCATGTCGGTTGCTATTTTATTTGGAAAAATGAAACATGGTCCTTCCTCTTGTTTTCTCTGGGTAAGAAGGCTGACTACTTTCACCGAGAGCTAAGCAAGATTCAAAACAGCTTTAGAGAAGGGACCAGCTATTCGAACTTAATGGTACAATGTTTGTCCATAACAAACGTTTATCATTACATGTTTACCTGTATGATTCCTTCTTTTTTATGTGATTGTACTTCACTTAAGGTGTAGCTTATTTCAGAGGAGAAGTCTTTGCTGTATAAATCTTCCATACTCAAGGTTGCTTGATATATAAAAAACAAACAATTCTTAAAGTGAATCTTCTTTATGGAATGTATTTCCACTGAAAAGTACAAAAGAAATTATTTGCTTGGTCATTTATACATAAGATATTCCATTTAAGCTTTTGCAAAACAATATACTGTACATGTAGCTAGCAGTTTAAAAAAATTTAAATTCTCACCATTAAATCACTATATCTATTTACCAAGGAAATTCTATTTAAAATTATGTGTTTCCATCCAAAGAGGATGATTCAGGTTGTACATCTGTGTCCAAATTTGTGTAATTTCAGTATACATTGTTTCTCTTTATGAAGATAGGGAATGTCATTTGTTCTGGTCAGGTCTGTTCAATCTGTTTAGGAGCATAGGATATTCTGTCTATTTAAAAACGTTTTGACAGCAGTGACATCTGTGTAATGTAGGTAGATTTTGCTTTTGCTTAGTAGTCCTGCTGATAGGTTTGGTTTTGGTGTTTGTTCTTTTTTTTGTTTCAACTAAGTAATGCAGAATTCACAGTGCAGTGTAGAATGTAGTCATGGAGTGAGACTGCAGGTCTGCTTGGTCTGTAGGGCTTGCCCGAGCCATCTTCATTAGAATTATGTTTATTATGCCCATGTAGTAAGCAGTAGCTATTCATATCTGATGAGTATGCTTTATCAACATTTTGAGTATCAGCATTTTTCTTGTCTATTTTATACTTTGGGAAAGATGCCTTTTAAAAACAAACAAACAAAAAAATCCAACTCCCAAACTCACACTTCTGAAGTACATAATTGGTTAGATAAGCAGTGACAGTGCCCTACAAACTATTTTATTTTCAAAATTCGTCTAGCAAGATGAATGGAGATCTACATCTTAAATGGTTGCTCTTGATGCAAAATAGGTCACAGAAGTATTCATTAGGCAGCTATCACTGAAATTGATGTAAGTTGCTGATAAGAAAGAAATAGAATTTTAAAAAAAGATATGATCAGTCTACATGTGCAGATAAAGTTTTATCTCCTGTGATTGCCAAGTCCTTTCAAGCATTTTTCTTTCCACTGCCATAACTTTCATTATGTTTACCAACCTGGACTGCATGACAGGGATGTAGCATCCTGTGCTGGATCAAGCCTAAGACATAATTGTGCTAAGATTATATTGATCAAATAAATGCCACAAAAGTTGTGAGCGATGCTGTAATGTTATTTTCTGTTTCCAATGCTCCTGAGAACCAAGCTGAAAGATTATTATTGTCTTTAGCAGTAGTGCTTCTCCTGGTGCTTCTTCTCCTTCCATTCAAGGTAGTGCATATTGTTGGGGAGGTTATTTTTGTGTGTACGGAAGGACTTCGGTAAGAACAGTATAGCACTAAACCTTTATGGCATTCAGATGGGGCTGACACCTAAAGTAAGCCTGTCATATCGTTGTAGTGGGAGAATCTCAGAAGTATATCATTATTTCTTATAAATGCTACCAGTTCTTAGGCATTTATTTCCTTTTCTGTGGTTCCTTTTCATATGGTAGTTTAAGAATAGGATACCTCCAGTGAGTTTCAGTAACATAGACTACTGATATGTCACCTGGTAATATCCCAGCTTTACATGGGGCAGCAACCTGCTCAAATGTCAGAACTTTTGTGAAAACAGAATAGTTGGTAAAAGGGCATAGAACGTAATCTTTAAAGCTACCTTAATTTCTTAGAGTACACTTAAAACATACTTGAAATTTTCATTTCCTAAAAACAGATTAAGAGGAACTGTGTGCTCCCTTTAATGTGAGGGCATCCAGTAGCTGTGCTAATTTTTTTCTTTTTTAATATGATGTCCATTCTTCCTCACAGAAGTATCTATTTCAGTAGTACAGAGCAGTTGTACTTCATCTTTTTTTTTTAGTTCACTTTTGGTTTTAGGCTAATAGAGTTTTTTTATACTTTGATTTTTTTTTCTTCCCATAGTTTCTTTAAATATATACCAATCAGCACAGAACACAACCTTTCATATGGTATAGCACAGTCAGAGGCAGAAGACCTATTTTTCCATTTGCAGGCCAATTCATTCCTGCATTCTGAGTAATGATTTCCTACACTTTGGGCCAATTTAGCTGTAAATTAGAATCTGTGTTGTTATTAATGCCTCATTACAATTTACCTCTCAGTAACATAATGCTTTTTCTTCCTCTATCAGTAAAACTTGTTAGCTGCGTAATTTTTTAACTGTTACCTGTGCAATTTTTTAACTGTTACATCCATCACTGAATAGCCTGTGCACTAGTTATGCAACACTATTGAATTACCAATCCAGACAAATTTTTGACTACCAGACTAATTCTTATGATTTAACCCTACCAGAGATTTGAAGTTTAGCCTTTTTACTAAAGCCGTGTTGTATCTTTATGACTTTCGTGAACAATGAATGTGCACAAGAGCACAATTTCCTCTCTTTCTGTACCCAGGCTAAATGTGTTATCTCACTGGTGCATGTTTTGAAAAATGTCCCTGCAGTGGTATTGAGGGATGAAAAAATGGTTCCTGTCTCTAAAAGAGTTGTTTGTGTTTGCTGAATACTGGCACCATCTCTGCTGTTAGTTTCCTTCGTGCAGGAATTGCCTTGATGCCTTTGACAGATAATCAAATCCTAGCGGAAAATGGGCACAGGTACAACTGCCGCCTTTTAGGATAGATAGAAAAGTTTTTATCAGCCAAGTTACAGCAAAACTTCCTTACAAGAGAGATCACAAACAACTCAGATGGTTTTGCATGTTGTGTGTAGGACATTTCTCAGATGAAAAGTGAGGCTTGATTTCATAGTGTGCTCATAATACAGCCCCTGTGTTAGCTCTTGCATCATACTGCTTTTCATGAAAGTGTATTAGGTTACAGTGAAACTAACTGTAAGTGCTCCTGTATATTAACCTGAAATGTGGAAAATGTTATTTGTTGTGAATCTGCATTTTCAAATTACTAAGCTTTGAAAGGAAAGTAATGAAAACGTTAAAAGGTTGCAGTTGGTGGAGAATGTTCCTAGTTATAGCTCTCCAGTTATTCAGGATTAAGTTTAAATTGTAGTGAGAATCTGCTTCCTCCATGTAATTTGTTAGTATAGACAAAATATACCTCTGAATATTTTTTGGAGTAGAACCCAAACTGATTCTGGGCTTTGTGTGTTGTTGTTGTCATTCCCCCCCATCCTGTGCCCTCCCTATCTTCCATTCCCACCTCATTTTCATTTTACCTGATGTTTCTGGTCTTACATAAATGTGAACCCTTGCAGCATTTAAAACAGTCCACAATTTTTTCCTCACAATTTAAGGGATTGTTCAGCATCAGGAAACCTTATGCTTAAGTAAATATATTTGTATTGATACAGCCTGCAGGCTGTCTGTGTGTTGAATACATTGCAGTTTTTGTTAAAAAGGGCAACTGCTCTCCTTTGCCTTGACATATCTGTACATTTTTAACATTTCTAAAAATAAGCAAGCATTCCTTCCATGGAAGTTTAGTTGGAATTACTTTTGTGTTCTGAGAATTTATTTTTGGTACAGCTGCTAATTAATTCACTGTTAGATTAAGTCTAGGGTTGAGGGGTTTGCATTTTAAAAACTCTCAATCACTGATCAGTTTGTTGTAAAACCTTAAATTATATTAGGAATCTTATCAAGAGTAGAATTCCAGGTATCAGTGATTACTTTCAGAATATGGATAATTTAGTCTTTCAGTGTCTTAAATAGTAACTGTCAGTAGTTTAGAAAATTACTAATTTCCAACAGTACAATACAAACGTTGTGGTTGTAGAACACAAATTAGACAGTGTTTTTAAGATCTACCTTAACAGCTACCTGGCAAGTCTGCCCTGCTGGTGTCCTAGGAGCCACAGATGCAGAAGCACTGTGAATCTTATCTAATGATAGAAGCTCAACAGCTCCTGAATTCCCACCACTTCCAATTCTCTATTCCTTCTCTGCCTACCAGCTATCCAGTTAGGTTGCCAAGGAGCTAGAGAGATATATGTGATGCATTCAATTTTCAATATTACGAAATTAACAAATTTCATATTGGATTTTATTGTATGAATACCTAAGTATAGAAATAAATATATTTAAATATCACATATAAAAAATACATCTATACATAAATACTTGCTGACATGGAAGTCAGAGAGAAGAGCCTTTGCCTTTTAATACAGGACAAAGGGGTTTGTTTCCCTTTTGGTAGAGCTCTGGCATGACTCTGAAACAGCAGTATTGAGTTAGAAGCTAAATCTCCATTGGAAGGTCAATTTTGTGGAAGGAAGTAGTTGTTACCCCAAAATAAAAATACAGATGTTTTCTGGCATTGATTTTGAATCTTGATTTAGAAAACTAGCTCAAGCTTTTAAAGCCGTGCTTAAATTTTCTTTAAAACATTTAAAACATTCATGTACTTTCATTTCAGAGGTATATTTTGTCGATCACTGTA
Organism: Serilophus lunatus; assembly: GCA_013399895.1. Taxonomy (NCBI): domain Eukaryota; kingdom Metazoa; phylum Chordata; class Aves; order Passeriformes; family Eurylaimidae; genus Serilophus; species Serilophus lunatus. The sequence continues at coordinate 1,360,383 of VXBA01004266.1, forward strand.
AAACTGCACCATCTGTTTCTCAAAGGACAGATCGCTGGTAGAATTGTGAAGGGGTCAGTCTGCTTTTGCTCAGGAATGACTTGAGACAGAAGTAAGCTCATTATTCTTCCACACCTGAGATAAATAGTACTCTTTCTTTCAAACAAAAATTGCTTTTCTTTGTCTGCTTTCCATTTGCTCCTTTTCTTTTGTTAAGATCAAGAGAGACAAAATTAGGAATTTTAAAAAGTTATAGCAAAAATCACTTAATTTTGATTCTTTATCTATGGTCATTTATTTCAATTTACTTTGTATATTACGCTGTGAAACACTGACTAAATTTCAATGCCCTTACATACTTTGTGGTAGACACTACCTCAGTAGGATTAGTTTTGTATATGAAGATTCCTTCAAGGCTTGAATGGCATTTCCCTACCTTTGGAGAGCTACTAAGAGAGATAGCCTGGATAGAAGAGCTTCCATATGAATTTTGGTGCATAAAATGTACACAAAGTTGATTCTTAAGCTGCAAATAGTAGGGTGCTTCCCAGAAGAGGGGCGTTGTTCCTCGTAATAATTTTTTATGCTTTTCACAAAGCCAGAGATGTAAGATAGAAGTAAAGCTGGTACATATCCTAATATTTGGAATGTGTTAATAAGCCTAGCAGAGAACATAAGTATGAAGGATTTATTGCATCCCTGAAAATGCCATCTCCTGTGAAGTACTCTGAAATACAGAAGCCATTTCCCACTGTGACTTTGAGAGATGTACAGCCATTTACTTACATGCTCTCCTCAATTCTACCGTGTTTAAGCACTTGGAATTACAGTTCTTGATGGTGGCTATTACCAGTTTAATTCTCAAAGTCACAGATTGCTCTCTCAGTTTTCAAAACAATGTGATACAAAGAAGGTATCAGGAGTAAAAAGCATTATGAAAATAGGATAAGAAGATAAAACAGCCTATTATAATATAAACCAATTCCATATGTCAGTGTATGAATTCTCAACTAACTATTAAACTATGTTGTATATATTGGCAGCCATAGTTGCCCACCAAGAAAGCTAATGTCTCATGTTTCTAGTCTTCCCTTTCAACATCTGTATTCAAATGTTTCTTGCTATCATTTTAGCTCTGAAAGTCATCGCCCTACTGAGCAGGTTCCATGTGTCCAGAACTGAACCTGTGCATGAAGCTACTCTTACTGGCAATGTGTGCCAGAAATATCACCTCTGTTGTAACTAATGTAGGCTTTCATTAGAAGATCACTGCTTTGCTCTTTGCATTTTTTGACTGTTTTAGAATACCTATTAGAACATCTGAAAATGTATATAAAAATTTTGGTTAAGGATGTCTGGTATTGGAAAAAAAAATCAAATACTGAAGCAGAACTATGGAAAATATTTTTGTGTACTACTAGGCCTTCATTTTGGCGAGTTGTTTAAATTTCTCGATATTCACTTTACCCTAGTTATTATTTTTTTTAATTACTTACTTTTACCCTTTACTGATTAAATGTTCTAAAAGATTAGTTTAAAATGTTCACTCTTATATTGTTATAATTATTTGGCAAAACCAAAAACTCCACATGAGAAAATAAGTTTGTTCTCTATTGTTTAAACAAGCTTGATGTGTTCCCTGAAAGCATTTGTCCTCTTTTAAAATAGTGGGATTACAAAACATATTCTAGCTAATTGGAAAGAGGATGTAATTACAATCAAAATAGCTTTTCTTGTAATCTCATCCAAAACCTGAACTCTTTTTAATTCCCTTCTTTGTTTCCCTGCTAATGAGGGCAACATAGCAGGCTGATTCCCTTGCATAATTTTTACTGCTGGGCTCTCAGTATCTTTGTTGCAGCAGTGTTATCTTTCAGGGACCTACCCACATAGAGCTTCCACTGCTGATATTGGCATGCCAAAGGAACACTTGTGAATTGAAATCCTTTTCTATTTGTTTTTTCTTCTTCGTAATGACACATCCCTAGGATACACCTGCTCAAGAAAATAATAAGTATAGGGCAGTGTCTGATATTAAAAGAACAACTCTGAAGTGGAGAGCATTCCTTTGGAGACAAGGATTCTGCACTTTTACAACTGGCATGAAAATTTGCTCTGTGATGGTCTTTGTGGATATTTTTGCCGCATGGACTGATGTGACAATGATTATGTTTGCATGTTATTTTTCGAGAATGCATGCACTTGCTTTGTCTGGACCCCCTAAGCTGATTGAAAGCTTTTCAACTGGAATTAATACTGTACTGGGCTAATAAAGCCTGATTTATCCACATGTATATTCCTGTGGCCTCAAGTCAAGCTTAGCACAAGAGCAGAGCAGCCTCACTTTTGCTTGCCAACCTTTTGTAGACATACCCTGAATCTGGTCTGTACTTCTGCCCGGCTGGGTGCAGCAGCAGTGCAGTGGCAGGGCTGTAGTAGCACCATTGACAGGGCCATAGATGGGCATTTGTGTTATGCAGTTGGCCGGGTACATTGCCATGTGATTTGGCAAATGAAAATAAAAAGGTCCCAAGACATGACACTCTGACTTGCTTTCAGCACATGCTGGATAAACACGGGCCCGTTGGAGACAACTAAGTTTCTCCTATATTCAACACACCGTTTACTATGCTAAATTTCTCCTTTTTTTCTTTTTTTTCTTTCCTTTGTCTCTCAAATAAAAAAACTTGAGGATGATTGTGAGGGAAAATAACATAAGTTTTATTTGGAAGTAATTTTAGAGGTAGCGAACAGCAGATCTGGAGATACTCAGACTAAAGATACATAGTGAGCTGAAAGTAGTAATCTTACAGGACTTCCTCTGTCCAGTCAGAGGTGACCTGAAGTATTTCTGTCATCAACAAAGTTGAATGATGATAGGAACTAAACTTATGTTGTTTTAACCTATTTAGAGAAAGGAGATTTTTATGTAATTCAGCAAAAATAGGTGAATAAGTTTCGGCCTGTGTCCTGTGGGGTGAAAAGTTGAACTGATAAGGATTTAGAGTCTCTATTGTCAACACTTAAAAATGAATTATAACATTTACAAATAAACAGCAACATTTAGATGTTCTTGTTCCTGATCTAATTAAAAAGAAAAATGTAATCTCCTTTTAAGTGCTGAAATATATATTATCTCATATATGGTAAGACATTGCTAGATTTGAACCATCTTTACAATGGCAACAAAAAAAAAAGGCTACCGTTAAATGTAAATGGCTGATTTTTTAGATTTATGTCCTAATCGCGCTTGCTCCCGTTTTTCTTATCTAAGCAATCTCCCTTGGCCTGAGATCATAAGCAGAATTATTGTCAGAAAACATTTTCTGGGAAATGTAGATGGCCAGAATATCAAAATTAATCTCCAAGTGGAAAATATGATGTTATTACCATTACTAATTTTGTTGCTACCAACAAAAGTATATTGTTGTGCCAGAGTCATACGTTTATATGCCATGCATTAAGCAGACTGCTTCTAAAATTTCTGCTTAAATGACCTAAATTATATATAAACAATGATACACTTGTATATAATAAAGTATTTATGTATTAAATATACAGAAAAGGTATATGTGGATATGCTGAATTTGTGTGGACATGTGGATTATTGGGATAAAGTTGGAAGATCACAATTTTTAAGCAAGTCAGTCTGACGTATTTTCAGATGATAGATCACACAGTTAATTTTGAACTTAATATCATTCAAACAAGTGGATTGTGGACAGAACAAAACAAAAAAAAGCCAGTGCATGACCTGTTTTGCTTCACTACTAAACATTTTGCTTTTATCTTTCTTTTTTTTTCATGTATCAATTTTGAGTGCTCTGGCATATTAGGTTTTTAGCCTCTATTATTTTTCTAGAGTCTGCATTTCTCAAGGAAATTCTTATTTCCATTTGAGCTGATAATACTGCAATTAGCAGTTCCTCAGAACTATATTGTGTCTATTATTGTGTCTCAGGACCTAGAGCTGAAAATAAAACTTGGGGAAAAATGTGCGACTAAAGACATGGGGAAACTCAGTTCGCCACTTACTTGGTTACAGATTCTTCTCAGAAGTCTTTGTTCACCTGCAGATACATGAGTGGTTCTAACACAAAAGCTAGTCCCTTGTCTCCAAGTATTTCATTAAAAGTATGATCATAATTAGGTCTGTCTGATTGGCCCACAGAGGCTACAGAAGAAATCAGGGCTGAAGTTGTCACTGGGTGAATATTTCAGCCTTATTATTGAAATAGGGCCATGGAATTAAATATTCAAGAAACAAAAAGAAACTTTGTTGAGAAATTCAGCGTTTTTACTTTTAATTCTATTCTCTGGACTGATCTTTTGAAATATCCTAAGTGTCTTCAAATTGTCATGTAATTTTTTGAAGAATTGAAGGTTCTGTTAAATTCTCTTATGCATACAATTTTTCTTCCCATATTGAGGACAAAAAATGGACTTTTGTAGTAGTGTTTTAGCTCTTAATAAAGAGAGCTATTCAACATATGTAAACACTTTGAACTTTCACTCTTTTGATTTTCCTGGACCATAGATCAGTGAAACTTCTGCCTCCTCCCCACCTAGCGCTGCATGTCTGATGATCTTTGTCTGTTTTTCCTTCCTACAGGGGCCCCCAAAAAATACAGCAGCTGCAGAATCAAATTCGTCTGGAGCAAGAAAGTGGCCCGTGGTGTCGTTACCAACAGCAACCTGATCATCATCAGCACCCTCCCTCTTCTCCTTCCTTTCCTCCTCCCCCCTCCTTCCAGGAGCTTGAGTCCAGCCAGTCTGCCACCTCTCCTGTGCCAATGAGTATTCTTAACTCTCATACTTCCCCAACCATGCAGTCTTCCAGCTCCTTCAACTATGCTCGGCCTAAGCAGTTCATTGCCGCTCAGAACATCAGCCCTGCTTCAGGTTATGTGACTCCATCTTCGGGATCATCTACATCCAGTCTTCCTTCTCCTATGTCTCCAACTGCTTCTCAGAAACAGTTTGGGAGAGTGCCTGTTCCTCCCTTCTCTCAGCAGTTTGCTCCAGAAGGAGAGTATGCCTGGTCCCCTTCTTCTCCATCCCCTCCGCCCCCACCTCCACCTGTCTTCAGTCCAACCGCAACATATCCAGTGTGTGATTCCTTTCCACTTCCACCTCCTCCACCCCCTCCTCTTCCTTCACTTTCTTCACCTTGCCACAGCCTGTCTCCAACTCCTAGATTTCCTAATTCCGGCCAGTCTCCAGCAGCTTTTCTCAGCTCCATGCTGCCGTCCCAGCCACCACCCATTTCTGTCAACGCATTAGGCCTCCCGAAAGGAGTGACGCCTCCGTAAGTATCATCTGATGGGCGCCTTAACTGTAGTGAAGAATGCAATGAAGATCATTGCACTTGTCTGATTTATATTTTTCTACAGTCCTTTGCTGTTAGCTGCTGAGAGGGAGAGATGTGTAAAGAAATTGCAAATGGCTCTTTGCTAGAGATGTGACACAGTTTTTTAACCCTCGCAGAAGTAAGACTCTGAAAGAGCCCTACAATAGGAACACAAAAGATGAGAAGCTAAAGCTTTAAATCTGGGTTGAAGAGGATCCAAAAGCAGCAGCAAAAGGCTCTGCATGCCCAGGATGGTGGAAGGGGATCCAAGAAAACCTTCCTCGTGAGCCAGTTCTTTCAAAGTGACATGTTCGGTTATATTTGCAGTTTATACTCCTATTACATCTGCAGGTAGCAAAATAAAGAGAATGTCTTTCAGAAGTCCCTATAGTTTTGTGATAATGAAAGTATAAGGTACTAAAGTACATATCTGCTAACAGAGTGATCATAATGACTTATTTGCTTTTGGCTGGAGATTTTGTTCTGAGAAAGACAGAGAAAGTGTTTAGGAGGGGATTTAGAAAAGCAGTGCATAAAAACAAACAGAATCCCTTCTCCTAACAACTCTGCATACTAATTTTCCCTTTTCGTCTTCTCTAAAGGCCAAAGTAGTATTTTGGAGCATGTCAGCTCCCATCATAGATTAGTTTGTCTTTCCACTGGCACTAGACTCTCATTCCATCCTTAGAGAACAAAGAGACATGCTGTAGAACAAAAATGAGAATAGCTGTATCCAAGGCTTATTTATAACTTTGTCTAGAAGTTTGTCTAAACATATCTACGGTATCTAGGTGACTTGCTCAGCTACATACTGTTGCAGTGGGAACCTCTGTTATTTCAGTCCAAGATATGAAAAGGAAGAAAGCGGACAGATATCAAAGTATTAAATCATGTATGTGCCTTAAAAGCGTTTCTTTATCTTGATTTCTGTCATACAGCTCATTATGGAGTCTGGCCATGAAGCATATTTAGGAGAAAAAGTAACAAATAGTACAGTTTGCCCATGCACTCATAATAGTTGTGATTTTCTGTCTTACTGTGTCCTTTGCATTGGCTGAGTTTCCCTATTGATACTGACCACTAAAAGTTGCATGAATAATTTACTGACAGCTTGAGCAGTAAGCACAGCCCACAAAAGCCTGCCATTATCCCTGATTTTCCAGGAAAGGCTCTAGATCAGCTGTACAGTTCTCTTTTGAGTTCCCTTCTGAGTGCTGTGAGGCTGACAGCGGCAGTTTGAGCCTCCGTTGTGTTCTTTCCCTGTTATGCTCCTCTCACGTATACAGGTTCTCACTTGAAGCATTAGCTGTGTTTTTCCACGTTCCCTTCAATGTTTGGACAGAGAGGCAACTCTGTAAGGATGCTGCCGCCTTCCCTATGCCTCTCACTTCCACAAGCCCAGCAGCCACTCTGGGTGTGTGCATGGTGGTCTGGCTATGCACATTCCCCCCTCCCCCACCTCGACAAGGCAGCAGCCTCAGGGTCTGAGCTGAGGATGAGGTAGTTGGCTGTTTCGTCTGCATTCCCTCAGGAAATATAGTCCAGATGGGAGCTGGATCGCATTAACTACAATGAATGTGTGTGTGTATAATTCATGTATATATACATACGTGCATATATACACACACACACAGTGAGCATTTGTCATCTGAATTATTGCATTAAAACATGGTAAAAGATGTACTGTGTGATGCAAAAAAAAAAAGCCATAATCTGTTGTTATGTGTCTTTGATGCCAGTTTTCCCCTGGCTTCTGCTTTTTCATGTTACTGTGTAGATTACTAATGTTTGGTGTGTCTTGCTGAGTTCATCATTCTCTTTCCCATAATTCTCATATCACTTCTGAGTAATTCTTCCCCTGGCCTCCACTCTCTCCACAGCTTTAGGTCTCTTCTGCTTTGTGCTATAGTCTCAGGGGTTTTTTTAGCCACTGTCACTTTTTTTTTCTTTTCCTTTTTCTTTTGCTCCATCCTCACAAATCCTCTTTAGCACATTTATCCTTCCAAGATGCAGTTTCTGAGCCTCTCGCAGTAGTCTATAACCTCAGCCTGTACTCTTACTATGTATGCCATGATCTGCAAGATCTATTGATTGAAAAAGACAATAGTGTTTCCTGACAAAGTGTGGTACAGACTGGGTGCAAGGACACTCAAAGTTTTTCTCAGCATCTGAAATCCTGGTCAAGCCATTTATCTTCGGTGATTTTTTTCATTGCTAAATCTTGGTACAGTACAGACTCCTGAGAATCAGTGCTTGGTAGGCATCAGTCTTACTTTTTTTCAGTTTCCTATTGTGGTAGAAGCAGAATAAAGGTAAAGTCATAAACACCAAAGGTGGAGGTAATTACTTTTTTCGAGATGGCCAAAGGCAGCACCAGTAAAATTCTGTCAATGGATATATACAAACAAGTCATTTCTCCTCATAGAGTCAGACCTTCCCTCCATCAGCTTTCTTCAGACATTTCCTTTCCAGTGCAACTATCATCTTTGTTCTGTTTAAAAGAGAAATTGGTCTATGGAGACGTTGGACAATGCAGGATTAGCTCAAAGCTTCGACCCAGTCCCAGAAATATGACATCACTGGCGTAAGCAAAACCTGGTTAAATGAGTCCTGTGTGAGGCTGCTGTGCCATGAAGGATGGCTACAAATTCTTCAGGAGGGATAGGTAGGGCAGGAGAGACAGGAAGGATAGTGTTTTATGTAACGGAGGGTTTGGAATGTATGGAACTTGCAATTGGCAATGGCACCATCAAAAGCCGCTGGGTAAGGATTAAAGGACAAACAAATGCAAATGTCATCTTGGGAGTCTGCTATAGACCTCCTAGCCAGGACAGTGATGCCTGTGACTTACTCTTAAAGAATATAAGGGACACTTCCAAGTCAACTGCCCTTGTCCTTATGGAGGACTTCAACTCGCCAAGTGTTAATTGGGAATACTACGGAGCTTATACAAACAGGTCCGGAAGGTTCCTAAAAAACGTGGATGATCACTACATGGCACAGATACTAAGGGAGTTGACTTGGAAAGATGCCTTCCTTGATCTGCTGCTTGTTAACAGAGTGGCTCTCGTGACTTATCTAGTAACTGGTGGCCTGACAGAGTTCAAGAAATGTTTGGACAATACGCTCAGACACATAGCGTGATTCTTGGGGTGATCCTGTGCAGGGCCAGGAGATGGACTTCAATGATCCTGATGGGTCCCTTCCAACTCAGGACATTCTACGATTCTATGAAAACATTTCTAGCTCTTTCTTCAATACTTGCACTGTCTGTGAGCCCATGAAGAGCAAACACCATGCTAATGTTTCAGCGGGAGGTGGGTATTTGTCCTTGGTTTTGGGCACTGAGACTGTGGTAGTGACAGCATTAGCTAAAATGATCTGACCCAATGAATAAATATTCTTTCCAGCTGGATTTTGATAGATTTGGAAACATTGCATTGGCGGTTATTTATTTGTTTGGAATGCAATTTTTGTGGAGTTTTTTAACAGCATGTGGTCTTACAGCCTTGCTTGTATTATTAGAATACTTAGTTGTGAATTTACTACAATTTTACTGGACACAATGGAAAGCAGCTTCATGTCATTAGTACCTACTAATTCACCTTTATATATTTGAAGCATTTATTTGCAACACTTGTATGGTGAATGTTCCCATGGAATAAATTATATCTCATTTTTAAAGTAATCTCTAGACACTTTGTAGTGACCAGCTTTTTCAAGCTGTGGTTATGGTGGTCATAGCTGAAAGTTTGCTTTGGGAACAACCTTTTTTAATCAATAGGGTAGATTTGGTAGATTCTGTGTCTAGTCAAAGCATATTATTATTAAACACAAGAGAAGTGCTGGTGGAACTGCATAGCTAATTAAGTACTTAAGGGAATTATGAAAACTTGTCAGTTATTTCTGAGGTAAAACTTGGCTGGAATAAGTTTGCTGGATACTGTTCTTAAAAATCACAGTTCTTTAACTAAAGAAAACTCTAGAGTGGGTGTGAGTGTTGAACTCGGGTTAGTTTTTGGTTACAAAAGACATTCAGGGAGCAGAGTTAATGTGACAGAAATGTAGGATTGAGGGGGTTTTGTTGACAATTAAGTCTGTAGAAGCTAAAATCTGATCTTTACTGTTCATACTAAAACCCCAGCAAAATTTAAGTGAAATAACAGAAAAAAGTACACTTAAAAATTCTAGGTACGCCCATACATTGTATGTTTATATGACCATTTGTGAAGGCAAAAATTATCCCATGAGAATGATTTGATGACCATTTAGTGAATATTTAAAGAACAAAAGTATAAATTGTGCTACAAAAAGGTGTAGAATTATCTAACCTGGAGAAATGGAATCTCTTTCTAAGTATAAAAGACGTGTATTGTCAGGTGTAATTATACTCTTTTGAAAGCAACTTTAAAAATTAAAGATTTTCCTTAGACACTTTTCCTTAAAGCAGACCTTTTTTAAAGTAGATATCTTCAGCAATATCACCTTAGTTACAAACACAAAAAAAATCTGAATTGGTGAAAGAACATGAATAAAGATTTTCTACTTTCTGGAATAGGCTGGAAAATGAAAAAGAAAGTATTGTTTTTATGCAAGTTTCTCTAAAGTATCATGTAAAATGGAATTAAATGAGCTGCTTTTATAATTTTACACAATAAATACAACTGCTGTTTCAATGACCTTTAGAAACTTCAACTCTAAAAGGAGATTTTGTGGGAATCATGAGAATAACATTATCAGAAAGAGATTTTCTCTTTTCTCCCATTTGAATCAGAGCTGCTGATGTGTTCTTGCAGCTGAGACTGTGACTTGTCCATTGCATTCTGGCTCAAATGGAACTGAAGCAAAACTTTTAGCAAACATCGTGTTCCTTTAGTCAATTAGCAATAATGGTGACTACTCTGAGGAAAAAATACACTTCTTTGTCTATGTTACAGCTTTCAACATTCTTTCAGCACAAATGCCAGCTTTCATTTTAGAGTAGATTGTATTGCTGTCCTATGTAGACTGTACTTTTAGTTTTCCTGTTTCTATAAGTTATGTTTTTCACACCTGTAATAAATGGAGGTTATCTACAGTATGGTTGATGTGGAAATAACAATAGTAGGAGGAAGTACCTTGATTAAGAATTCCAACATCAAACTGAGGAGAAAGGTCAGGGTGTTTCCTTGCTTCATCTCTTTGCCACATAGTCAGTCATATCCAGAGTTATTCCTGGATCTCAGGCAAACATATCTGAAGACAAGTATTGCTTTAACTGGAAAAATCAGAAAATATTAGGGTTTGCATTCATTCTCAACTCTGTTTTTTTAAACTATTGCTCCTGTTCATCAAACCACTTTTGTTTAAGTTGTCTTGAAAAATTTCTTTCCCCATGGCTTGGATACTCTTGTGGCTGTTACATCAACACCTGAGGGGTTTATCTGTTATATTAGATCAATTCTTGTTGATTGTGATAGGAAACAGCTCATATTGGGGGCTTTGGTTTTGGCACAAAGTAACACCTTTTTATTAGGTAAATGCATATGATTATCATAAAATACACATCCATATCAGCTTTTCTGAAATACGATGGATGCATATTTGCTCCACTTTATCCTTGAAGTCCAAGTTGTGCTCCAGATCTAAGCAATTACAATTGAGCAAAAGCAGAGATCGACGTTGTCACATGGAGACACACAGACATTAGCCAAAATAACAGTATTCTGACAGTCACTGCATCTGTAAGAAATCTTAATTTTCTAGATGTTTTTATCCAGTTCTTTTCCTAATTGGTATTTGCAGACACCTAAGAATACTGTAAGATGACAGTGAACTTAAAGAATTAGTACACATACTTCTCCGTTGAAAAGAGAAAGAAGATGTTAACAGCATTGGGTTTTTTGCCTTTTATGACTTCTTTATTTTAAACAGATCTGAATGCCACAAAACCATCCATGAATCTAAAAGCCAGGTACAGGTCTTGATAGTGTGGAAACCTTAAGCAGCAACATTACATCAACTGGAGTAAAGGTTAATACTTTGGATATATTACCTTTTCTCAGTCCAGTGTAGCTTTTTCTTCATGTGCTTCTGGCAGTTACCTGTTCTTCTCCAGATTTCAGGACTATGTGGATGGTGCCAGCCTTTTCTATGTTCAGGAGCAATCAGTGCTTTAGTAATTTCTTCTTAACCATCAGTCCCAGCATACTGCTGCTAACAATCAGAAATTTAGATAATACTATGAGTTGCAAAATATATGTTTTTAATTTGGTATCAAAGTACATGTACATCTTTTGAAAAGCAAATGGTGTTTCTGTATCTATGGTAACCAGTGCAGCATGAGGCAGAGGGATAACTTGCTCGGGGGGGAAGGAACTGAACAGGAAAAGTAGTGATTTTTCTTTTAATGAGTAAAAATTAATTTTTAAACGTAAGCTTTAGAGAAAAAAATGGTGGTAGTCCTACAGTTTGTAGGTAAGTTGTACTCTTTGTTTGCCTAACCATTAATAGGGATCAAACATATTCAGAAATACATATATATTATTCATGTCAGTCTTGACTCCATCCAATGCTGATGCATGATTTTTTTTTTCAACTACAATCTTAGTACCTTGAATAGTAGAAATAATTGAGCTCTTGTTACATTTGTTCCATTTACTGCAAGTCATCCTTAGTCAGATTTGTGCCTCAGGCATTCCCTTAATTCAGACACAAGTAACGTCAGATTACTGGACAGAGCTAAAGCTCCTGGTCTCCACAGCATGTATGATAAAATCAGACTAAACCAATTTTACTGTGCAGCTGCAGCTTCAAAGTTTGTGACCTGTTACAATGCTTGTACTAACTTTGTTCTTACAGTAAGTCAAAAAATGTGTGATGTGGGCAGGAATTAGCTGTATTTTTGGAAGGCTTTAGTTTTAAAGGAAAAATCAAGTTACTGTTCATTACCTCAGTACCAGAGAATTGATTTGGATTTCTGTGAAACTGAGCCATACTGGCTGCAAACAGGAATTTGTTCTTGGAAGGATAACAACAGCCAGCCTGTTGCTCTTGTTTACACTGTAAAAGGTACGTAGGAAAAGAGGGAATTGCATCCAGCATGCACTCCATGTAATTAAAACATGAAAAGTACTGCTGGTTTGGCCTTCTTTCTAAACAAACATCATGGCAAATATTCAAAACTAAGGAGAGCCAAGGCAAGGTTGCAAAAAACCTTGCTTGTCAAAAATCACTGTGTGAATTAAGACAGTTTTGGCAATTTCATTGCACCCTTTCTGACCAAAAGAGTTCAGACGTGTCTTTACATCTTATCATATCTTTTATCTATACCTGTGTTCAGGCCCTTACTGACTTAAGTGACACATATTTCAGAGTTGCTTAAAATCCATGTGAGTTGCAGCCTAATTCTCAAGGCTGTTTGTTTCTCTGTACATTTGTGGTGGTGACTGTGTGCTTGAGCCTAATGCTGTCAGTGTCCTGAAATATGCCTTCTCTACCTATCTCCTGTTAGTGTCATACCAACAATATATCTGAAAATTGTGCTGGGCAAAAAATGAACATACAAATACATAAATTAATTAGCAGATTTTTTTTCGTTTGATATTATCCCTGAGAGAAAACAGAAAGCTCATGCATCACTGAGGCCACAAATCTTAGGAGCTAAATGCATCCACATAAGGGCATGTAAGGATGGTGAAAAATATTTGCAAAAGCAGGCTGTCTTGGCGTGTCTTTCAGCCGTCTCTCAGGCTGAAAGGATCTGTGCTTTGGAGGAACAGATTTACTAAAGTCCTTCTATTTGTTACCATTACCTTGTAGCCCTTCTGAAATTCATCCCAAGAATGTATGTCTTAAGAGGTAACTTACTGTGGGGGTGTGTATGTAGGTATGTACATATATTTATGTACAGTTTTTAAAGTGTATGTATTTAGAGAAAAAAAAATCTGAAAACGGGGTGGATATAGAAGGTCTGCAGGAAGAACTACATTTCATTATGCAACTCTTTTTTCTTTTTTTTTCCCCCAATTTAAAATAGTCTTGAAAGAGAAGGAGAAAAGCTTTCTAAAAGCATTTGAAGAAATTTTGACTGGAACTCATTTTTATGGTTAAATTTTTAACCCAACTACTCCCTTGCTAAAATACTGATTTGTAAATATATATAAAAAATAGATAATCTATTTCTCGGGCAGGTTGCCTCGACCAGGCCTTATGACACTTTTGTGCTGACTGTGCAAATCTCAGGACGATCTGACACCTAACCAGAGATCTGGAAAGCTGTTAGGGAGTCTATCTTTCCTATTAAAAGTTACCAGGGATCCCCCAGTCATTGCTGACATATTTGCATACTTTCTTCTTAAACAAAGTTGTTTAGCTTCCCTACATGACTTGTTCCAGGGTTTAATTGTCACTGTTGTAGGGTTGAAAAAAAAGAGAGTCCTACATTCTTTTTGTCTAAGCCTGTTCTTCAAGTTATTATCACTTATCATTCTCAATGGACATGGAGAATCATTTGATATGAGCTATTTTCTGATGTCAGCTATTGTCTGATTTCTGAGGTTTTATATTTGATTTTCCTATCTTCATTCTCCTAATTTCTCCACTAAATAAACAAGACCTTTTGCATGTGTGTGTGACATGGCCTGTCAGTTTGCTGTATTTTTCTTGAAGTGCGGGAGTAAAACTGGATTCAGGGTCTTAACAGAAAGGAATAAAGGAAAACAGCTAAGTTTCATGTCTTATACTGACATGTCCCAGAATTATTTCTTTTCCTTTTAAAATAATAGTGTCATTTTCCAAGTTTTAATCTTATAGATTCTCAAGAGATGCTTAATATGTTAGTGCTAATTTTCCATTAGCAATGCTATCATGCATTGAGCATTTTCCCATGTTTCATCATTAGATCACCTTTCAAGAAATTATGAAGATTATTGTAAATGACAGTTGCTACCTACAAATGAATTGCAACCTCAGCAAGTTCAGTGTCATCAGCCAATTTAAGAAACATGGTTTTTTATTTCACATTTCCAATTGTTAAGCTTGAAATCCTATGCAATTAACTTAGTATACAGAGATCTTTGAGAGACTCATTGGACTACATTCTTCCAATTTGATAGAAAAAGAAATCATTGATCTCTTTGAAGAGCTTTTTCAGACTGTTATGCAGCCACATATAATAGAAATTTCAGCTGGACTCTGTTTCCCTGATTTACTCGGGAATTTACGGCAGCTCCTGAAGGCTAACTCAGAAGCTATAAACTGAAGTGTATCAAAGCTACTTCTTGCTGCCTATCTGCATGCCCTTCAGCCTGACAGAGAGATAAACATGAGGTTTGATATGATTAAGTTTTCATTTCCTTCTTGTCCTAATTGTTTAAAAATTGATTGTAATGTTGTTTTCTTGCATTTACTATGACACTGAACTTACTCACCTGTAATTTTCTTGATACTCCTTCCCCTTTAAAAAATGTTTGTGTTTGCTTAGGATTTTTTGTTTTCAGAGACAGTCAATAATCCTTCAGAAAATGCTTTCAATTGTTATTTGAAATCCAGTCCAGAGAACTCAGTTCTTCCTTTTTTATGTACACTGTTGTGACTTGCTTGGGTAAACTGTACATTTCACCTTTACAGCCTATTGAGTCTCAAGCAGACCTTTTTCTGCTAAAATTCCATCATTCAAGTATGAAATTTGAGGGAACGTGAAATGAAAGCCATTTCTTAATGTACCACTTGGAATAATCAGGGAAGGATGCATGTCTTCATTAAAAGCTGGTACAGGATCAAGCCAGAGGTGAAGACAAATTTGAAGTTGGCTGAATTTTTTTTTTTATTTTATTATTTTATCTTGGAGAAGAGGGTTTTCCCATTATCTAAAAAGTGACAAAATTTGTTTCCATGGCAGTGCTGGGCTTGATGGGTTAAAGGCTGAAAGAAACAGGTGCCACGTTTCAGCAATATATCAGTCTTGTAGCAGATGGTCCAGGAGGGATGTTAACTTCTGATCCCCTCTTCCCACCTTCTTCTGTCCATTTTCTTTCTGTATCTTCCTTTACATTTACTGTTCCAAATTTCTTGAGTTATTGAAGCATCTCTGTCTTGAAGAGACCTTATCCCTTCCTCTTAGCCTTCTCATGTCTCTCTGTTAGTGGGATAGCTTTCCCGATCTCTTCCCCAAAATAGAGTGCCGGAGACTTTCTTTGTCATTGTGACCGAGAAGATCCCCAGCTGAGGGAATTATTCTCCAGCTAGCAGATCAATATTTCTAGTGTGAGGGATGTTGTTCTCTGTCTCTCTGTGCCTTTAGGCAAATATCTGCCCTTCTGCTGTGATTTAATGTAAAACTGCAGATCTTTTTACAAGAATTTCACCATTTTCACATTTTACTTACAGAATATGAAATATTTTTGGAATTTAGACAGAAATACTGTCTTATCCATCTATTCACTTGATTACTTTTTGGATTTTGACGCCACATGTTTATTTCATTTTTGCTAATCATAAAAATTACCATTAAAAGCACTTACTGAAGAATGAAGTTTCTGTAACTATGATAGAAAGATAGTACTGAAGAATGTCCAAGAAAATTTGTCATCTCCATATGATTCTTGTTTAACATTTTGGTACTGGTAATTAAAGTATTAAGTTGTGTATCAGAAATAAATTCACCAATTACATGCTAGTCTGATTTTTTTCTATCTTTGTTATCTCTGAGTTTGTGAATTTATTTGATTCAGTTCAGTTTTTTACATAAGTCATTTCCATGTAATGCCTGAGCCCTATTTACTTAATGGATGTAAAAAACCCCAATAAACTAATATTGAATCAATATCACCAATAATGTGTGATTTTACTGGAGAAATGGGGTGTGCTGCAAGTTTCAGACATCATAGCAATGTTGATTTCTTCACAACCGTGTTAAGAACAACTATTTCCAGTATAAACCACCTTCATTGGGCATTTCCAGCAATAAAGACGTTATAACATTACTGAAAATTGTTAAGTATTAGTACAGTCTGGAAAAATAAAACTTACTGTACCATTTCAAAAAATGGGAGTAAGAGTTCCTGAAAGAAAGAGGACCAGCTTAACCCTGTGAATGCAAACTGCTGAATGGTTTCTATTCCACTGGGAAAACTTGCTGCTGAAAACTACTTTACAGGGGTGATTTTTCTTTTTGCCACTGTAACCTAGACTCTGTGAAATGGCCTTTTTTCAAAAACAACATTTACATGTTGCTTTATGAGTATGTGTTGATAGAGATATGAAGAATAAACATGAAGTTATGCATTGTGTATTACAAAGCTCTAACAGGGAATTAGTCAATAAATAAGAAATTAATAATTAACTGCCTTGTCCAACATCATTCCAATCTTTATTCATCTGTTACTTCATAGGAACCTAGTTTATCTTCCATCTCCACTTATCTAGTCATGCTTTCTCTTTCATGTTTTCTCTCTGTTTTATTGTGACTGCTTATCAGTTTAATCTCTGAGTGTATGGTGTTTACAGCCACAGCCAAATAACTTGAACCTTATTTTAATTAAGGCATAAATAAAGCATAGTTTTAACTCTGTCCCTGAACTAACCATTTAATCAGTAATGTGAGTTAGTAGGGAGAGCATAGTAAGAAAATGTCAGACATCTAATTTCAAAGACACAATGTTTACTAATAGCAGTCGTGCCTGATAAATTCCTAAATACCAGTGATTTCAGGAAAGCTCATGAATTTTTTGTACTGTTTTGCAGGGGATTTCCCAAGAAAACAGGCAGAACTGCTAGGATAGCATCAGACGAAGAGATTCAAGGGTCAAAAGATGCTGTAATTCAGGATCTGGAGAGAAAACTTCGCTTCAAGGAAGACCTTTTGAACAATGGGCAACCGGTATAAAATCTTAAAAGACCCTAGGGGAATGGGAGTGGGCATCATAGGTTGTTTCTCAGATATGCTGCATATAAAATAATAGTTGTAGATTGCTTTATATACATTTATTATTTCTAATTGAATTTCCAAAACTGCATTTCTATAAGGAATGATTGTGTACATTTTGGTCTATCATTCCTCCACCTGTTTGACAATTTTGCTTGGACTTAACAAAGCAATGGAGATCTTAAAAATGGTGACTTTGCATAAGAAGCCTGCACAGTTTGTACTTTGAGGGCTTTTTGAGTCTCAAAGGCTATTTGCTTTTGACTGGTCATCACTGAGTGAATGAACATGCATAGCTCTTGTTCAGTCTAGGTTCATTATACCTTCTGCCCAGCCATTAGACAATGAGTGGAAGGAATAGATGGTAACTGGACATCACAGGAGGACAAAGCAGTTCATTGTGAGAAACAACCCAGTAGGAATCAGGCATCATTAGATTCTATACTTCCCTGCAGTTGTGGGGCTTCTTTTGACCTTTAGAATAAGAAATAATCTAATAGTATGAACCCACAGACCTTATCAAGAGTTAATAATCTGATTCAGGAGTCAAGAAAGGGGGTAAAATGAGTATACAAACAATGGAAATGCACGGTGCAAATCTCTCTGTTCCTTTTTGTGCACTTTAAGATATGCATAAAAAATTAAATACTAATTTTTTTCCTGCTCAGTTGATGAGAAGCATATTGAGGCAGGCTAACTAGTCAACAATTCCCAGTTTCTGGTTCTTAGTAAGGTCAACGGAGTGAAGTAGGGCAAATGTTCAGAGTTGACTGGTGCTTCTGTACTCATCTTTCTCCATTGACTGCATTGGGATTAGCAGTTTTCTGTAGCAGTTAAGCAGAATCACTGTCACAGAGCATTAGTTCTTGTTTTTTCAAAGAAGGTGGGCTAAGAATGACTGTCAGTGCCAATTTTGGAAAGCGAGAAAGATGTTTGGCCTGGGTAAATGAATGGAATGTCCTGAGAATGCCCACATGGCCCAAGGTAAATAAAAAAAAAAAAAAANGAGCAGGTGATGTAGGATCTTGAACTAAGTAAACTCTGGTTTTCTGCTCGCCTTGAGGCTTTTGCCGTGCAGTTTCCTTTCTTGGGAGAATTCTGTGTGTGCAATCATGGCTCTAGGCACTTGCAGCGATTGCAGAAGCATTTTAAGTGAAGAAAAGTTCATGACTTTCTTAGATGCTTGTAATCAAGCCAGTATTGTTACTTAGTTTTCATGAGTTTCAGCCTGCTGGTTTAGCTGCAATATGACATCATAAAAGAAAAAAAAATTAAATTAGCTTTTTTAAAAATGCAAGCATTAAATATATGTAATGTTTTATAATTTCAATTTGTCATTCATTTTTCTCTTTAAATGAAGTGTTTCACAATTAAATGAGTTTGGCTTTCATAAACTGGCATTTTTTGCAATGTTGATTTGTAAGAAAGTCTTAAATGTCTGAAAAATGGTATTGAATGTAAAAGGAAAACCAATAATGAAATAATTGAATTAAACATTAAGGTTTTCTTTTAACTCACTTTACCTTCCGAGTGTAAATTGTCTATTATAAGCTGTCTTCTGAATTTCCAAAAGAATAAGAAGAAATAGAAGTTAAAAAATCTTAAAGAATACATTTTTCTGTAAGGCTATTATATTTTTTAAAAAATATTCAACTGAAGCAGAATCTCCTTATCATTTTTGGCAGTTTCCTACCTTGTGGTTTTAATGTAAAAATCTAGCAGAACAATTAGGAGTAAGATTTGGGGTGATTTGACATCCACTCTTTTGATGGCCATGCTGATTTAAGCAATTCCTATTGCTCATTCCTGCCCAAGTTCCTGGCAGGAGGATGGAAACAAATGGCAGAGACGAGACAAGAGTTGCTTAAGCCAGAAGAGTCACTTGTAATGAGAAAAAAATGCATTGCAAACTGCAGTAGAAAATTTCTGTTAGAAAAATAGCACAGCTCTCTTTTATTAACATTACCTTAAGTAGCATTACTGTGTACTGCTTTGTAGTTCTTAACTTTTCTTTCTTCTTTTCCTTCCCTCTCATCCCTTTTTTATTTTTTGTTCAGAGATTAACATACGAGGAAAAAATGGCTCGTCGATTGCTGGGAGCAGACAGTGCTGCAACTGTCTTCAATATACAGGAACCAGAAGAAGATCCTGCTATGCAGGTGCCACTTAATGCTACAATTCACAGAAAAAAATTCACTTCAGTTTTTCTTTTTTACAGGCTATGATTGTCATTAAAATAAAGTCCTACATAAGACAATAAATATAGACAAAATAGGACGATTATTGATTACAGAAGTCATATGTTATATATTAGTGAAGTAAACTGGAGGATCATATGCCTATTGCTCAGTTTTTCCATAAGATTAAGACTTCTCATATGTCTGCTCTCTGCTTTAAACTCTTCCATTTATCCTATTCTGTCCTGACCTTCAAGTCTCTCAAAGCAAAAATACATTTACTGTCTTGAAACCATCTTCTCTTTGTTTGTGTAATATGTACTTTCTGGATGCAGACCAAAACCACAATAGAAAGTCTGCTTGAAAGGCCAGGTACTCATTCTCCATTGTTCAGATGCCAGAGATGCTATTCAGAAATGTGTAGCATTTGTTTGCTTAAGGTGCCACATAAAGTATGTTCTCCTGATAAAAAGCTCTAAGAAACTGTCATGATATCTCTTGGTCTTCTTTCTGCTTCTTGATCTTTTTTTTCTACCCTTGCAGGAAGCTCGTTCTCTTGGTGCTTCTATAGTGAGTCCTGTGGATATTCAAAAGGTTACCATTTTCACCTTTTTCTGTCTTGTTTTTGGTCTATTTTTTTTTCTCTCTGTCATCTTTGCCCTTTCCCTTCTGCTGTTCTTGGTTAATAACAAGAGGTCACCTAGCGTTAAGAATTGTGGAGATTTGGCTGCACTCTTTTCAGGATGTTCAAGTCATTCTAGAAGCCTAACTGTGTGAGTGCAGGCAATTTACCAGCAGTCATTGTGTGCTCTGGTATCTTTCTGCTGTAACATTAATGTACACTGATACCAACTGTGATGTGTACTTTATTTATGGTACACTTTCAGGAAACCAAGAAATTTTTTATATATCTGTGGTTTACAAAGGTATTTTTCTGTTCTTTCATTTTTTTACCATTATTGAGGGTTATGATTAGTTTTATAACTGATTGGTAGAAAGACTACACATCATTCTCAGACTAGAAGCAGCAACAGAGGAGATAGATATGTGAAAGAAGACTGCATGCAATGCATGTTTTGTCTTAAATAAAATAAGGATCAGAGACAGTGACCAAAGGTGGATTTGAAAGAGTGTCTGAATTTCTGCTGACTGAGAAGAGCACTGACTTAGTTTTTTTCTTGCTTCTGAACACTTTTATTCCTTGGTATTATCATTGTTATCACCAAGATTCCAAGCAGAACTTCTTTACTGCAATTTAGAGAGTTCAAGAAAGTAGATAACACTGTACATCAAAATAACTTTCCCTAATACCTGAATAGCAAATTCAAACAAGTGGCAGTGGTTTACACTGGATGAAACTTTGTGCTCTTCTTTCCATATCTTCAATACTCTTATGATAATTTATTTTGTTTTTAAGAAAGAAGTGATATTTTTGGCCAGAGAGACCATGGCAAAAGTAGTCAAGGGAGGCAATTACTTTTCTCTCTTATTTTTTCCTCAATTTTACAGGAAACTGTAAACAAAATAATTTTAGCTTTTTTGTTCAGACTTTGGTTCAGCTCTACACAAATAGCAGATGTGAACCATATGGTCTTCTGGCCATCTGGAAACAAAACCCACCCTAAATCTGTCTATACCCTCAAGGAAATACTAGTGTGTTTCTTTTGTCTTTATGAACTGCTTCAGAATACTTTTATTCTTATAGGATTTTTTAAAAAATGGGAAAAAAGCAACCAATGACTTTCCTTCCCCTTATAAATTAGACCTTAAGACAACATGAAATACAGTTTTTGCCTAATACCAGATGTCTTGATTGTTTCATAGGGAAGTTATTGGAGGCATGGATTATAGTGTTTTTCTTCAACAAGTTACAGTTTCCTTTTATATGTAAAAACTTAATGGATTGTTAAAGAT
This sequence comes from Serilophus lunatus, assembly GCA_013399895.1. Taxonomy (NCBI): domain Eukaryota; kingdom Metazoa; phylum Chordata; class Aves; order Passeriformes; family Eurylaimidae; genus Serilophus; species Serilophus lunatus. The sequence goes on from VXBA01004266.1 coordinate 1,381,708, forward strand.
CAGTAAAATAAAACCCCCAACATTAGGAACCCATCTTGTTGAGCAGTGTGTTGAAGCTGGGCACTCATATCTACCTTTCTTTTTTGACAGGAGTATAAAGTCTCCAGCTTTGAGCAAAGATTGATCAGTGAAATTGAATACAGGTTGGAGAGATCTCCTGTGGAAGAATCAGATGACGAAGTGCAACATGGAGATGAACCTATTGATAATAGTATGTCACCATATTTTGAGATAAAACTGAAGCACTACAAAATCTTTGAGGGAATGCCAGTTACGTTTACATGCAAAGTGGCAGGAAATCCAAAGCCAAAGGTAAGAGGGTAAATGTTTCTAGAAATGGTCTGAAGAGTTCTGTGTTGATACTTTGCCATCAGAATCTGCACTTTATGGGCGGTATCTTACCAGGAATAAGAGATACTCGCACTTGACTAGAAAGACTCCTATCTAGTATAAACTGCCAAATCTCTTTTCGCATCACTGGACTTACTTAGATTTATACTAGTGAAAAATCCTACTATGAGGCTTCTGCTCTCAGTTACTTCCTCCTGAGACTTCTCAATTATTTTAGCTGTAAGTAATACTTCTGTCGTTTTCAGAGTTACCTCCAGGGTACATCTGTACCACAGAATGCAGTGCAATGCTAGAAAGCCCCATGTGAGCTGGCTCATTAGTCCCAAAAGCCACCTCATCTCACTAGCATGGGTAATTAGCTCAGGCTTATGCAAGAATACGTTGGTTCTTACTAAGGAGCCAGCATGGTATCCCTGCATTCTTCAGCATCCACACATGCTAACAAGACTAAATTTTATTGGAATTTAGAGGAAGGCACAATAAAATACCACAAGCTCTCAACAGCTCTTGCTGTTGCTCTCCCAACAGCAAGATGAGACATGATGGTGAGGTTTGAATGATGAGCTTCTGAGGGAGGGTTGGGTTTGTGAAGCATTTCCTTGTAGCAAATGTAAAAGTACCAGTTGTGTGATGTCAGCAGTCTGGAAGAATGCCTTCCTTGTGGAGGTTGCATATAACAATTTTAACAATTGCTTGGCAATCAACTGACGCATTATGCAGCAGGCAAACAGCAGCAGCTTCTTCGACTCCCTTGCCAAAGCCAGTCAGTGTCTTCCCTGTGAGGTCCTTGCAGCTCTTACAGTGACCTCTTGTGGATAGGAGCTCTAGATCCAAGATTCCTTACCTGTTACACAAGCTCTTCATGAGAGCAGTCACGTACAAAATCTCTCACCTAGTATAAGTTGTACAGGTATTTAGGATTTTGAACAGAGATAAATGCAAATGACTTTACATGCCAAATTAAGTGTGTGTATGATATACAAAGTGTTAAAAAAAAAAAGGGTTTTATGAGGTAGCACAGAAAGAACAACAGAGAACTAGGACTATATCTACATTAACAAGTAGCGCAGATCAGAAGAAGCAAATCTGTAGAATAATATATCCACCCCTGCACACATTTCAGGACGTTTTATTTTCAGGCTAGCTCTAATCTCGTCCCACAGACTGCAGCAGATGCAGCACATTAGATGTGTTCCTGGAGCACATTTTCTGGCTCAGTTTCATCTGAAAGGAATCCAATTGTGTGCTCCAAGACCTCAACATGATGTGAACCACTGCAGAGTAAGTGAGGTTGATCACTATACTAATATGAAAAAAGCAGTCATGATTCAACCTGAAGACTAATGCTGAGAAGATTTGCCTAGTTCGACTGAAGTCAAACTCTTACTATCCACCATTACTTCTGAGAAAAATCAGCCCAGTCTGACTGAAACAAAACCCTCATATCCAGATTACTTCTGAGATGACCATAGTTAAAAGTCTGTTGTGCTGAACAAGGGTGGAAAACAAATGGGTCTGTTGGTGATGGAGGTGCAGTGTGTGCAGAGGTACTCTTTTTGCCTGAGGCTTATGACTAACTTGCTAGATGACCTATTATGAGTCAGCCTTAATCAACTTCACCATTCCCTAATTTTCACAGTTTCCAATTAAGGTGTAGTTTCTCTGTCTGATCTAAGACAGATGAAAGAGAATGTCTTCCTTCCCTCACTTGGGCAATAAGGGTTGAACAGCCAAGAAACCACATTCTTAGTACTTCCTCTAAAGCCCAGCATTATGGAGGAGCATCTGATGTGAATGCACTGTCATTCAGATAGGACATTCTGTTTTCCTGCAGTGTCAAAGCATGCACATTAATAAGTGATTTGCTCTTGCTCTTGAAACTATTGCTCTTTATTCCATTCACTCACAGATGCTTTGTGCAATTTGCTAAGTTGCTTAGAAGCCATTTCGGACCTATTGTATAGCTATTTGGCAAAGCTGGGCTTTGCAAATGTCAAAAGCTTTATCTTCCCCTCCTCTGCTGGAGCATGCTAGCACAGCAATTTTGAAATGTTCGATGGCTGAGGGCTGCCCTTCTGCTGTCATTTGTTGAAGCTGGAAGTGTTGTCCCTGAATAAATTCTTTACTTTGGCAAACGAAAAGCTGGAAATAATTTACTAACTTGAAGCTCCTCCCTTCTAAGTATTCTGTCAGGTCTGCCAAGAAATGGCTTTGGGAAGGACTGTAGAGTTTCTAAAATCTGGCATTCATTACAAGGGATTTTTCTTACGGGGTTATTGGCTTGATTAGTTTTTCCCCTGAACATGCCATGTAAATTGAACACTGATGTGCAAATTCTGTCTTCATAAATATGACTTTTGCAATCTACTTTTTGTTACAGCCTTCAGTGAATGTAAAACTATTTTCTTGTTAAAGTGAGAAACTTGTGGTGCTACAGGAGGATCTGTGGAATACTTCTTAACATTTCTCTTCAAAATTAGGACAATGCTATACTAGAGGTTATCACAGAATATGTTATATCACAGAATATTCTGATATGAGGGCGCCCACAAGGATCAGTTGGTCCAACTCTTAAGTGAATGGCTTGTACAGGGATCAAACCCACAACTTTGACATTATTAGCACCATGCACTAACCAAATGAGCTAATCTGTTACATAAATCCCATGCTGCTTGCTCTTCACATGGCTGAATATAATTCTTGGTGATTAAAAATGCTTGTGCTGCCCAAGATCAAAACCCCTTTTGTACTATGTATTCCATTGCATTTCTAGTCATTACACATTGGTTTCTGAAACCCTGGTGCAAATAAAAGCAATGCAGATTCAGTCTTGATTGCTTATGTAGTTCAATGGTACATTTATGAAAAGGTGTCCTAGAAAGAAAATACTTCACCGCAACAGCCATTGTCTCCCACTTATTAACTCCATGTCAGATAAAGGTAAAATTAAAAATTTATTGCTCATAAGGGATGCCAATGCTTTTAAACTTTGTCAAAATAAGTATTGGACAACATATGCATGATGTCTGGATAACTGATTCAGTTAATATTTGTATGTATTTCCACGTAATAATTTCTGGCATGTCTCCTGATATTTCTGCTAAGTGCATTGTTATTAAATAATTACTATTTAATGCAATAGATTTCCAAGCAACATTATGACACACGTAAAGCATGCAAGTTAAAACTCATTTTTTGCAGCTGTAGTGCTTTAGCACCCATTAGCATGTGTATATAAGTGATCAAATATCTTTTGCATCTCTAGTAAGTGCTCTGTCAGCAGATGAGAAGACATGACTAAATCTTTTGTTAGGACCACAGAGTCTCTGCAAGGCTGCTGACAGACAAAATGGGAAACAAGTATAACCAGCTATTGAGGAAATGAAATCATTTCGAGTTACACATAATGCTTGTTAACAGTAATAAATTTTTAAGGGAAATTTCCACTCATTCCCTCCAAAAAAAACCTTCATTGTCTTTTTGTGAAATTTAAAAGCATACCCTTAATATTCCCCCCAAATGAGTGAAAAGCTCCCATATATGAAGCACCCAGCATATTAAGTTCTATCAGGAATGGAATTGTGCTTTGCTTTGTCACTCTGTTTTTACAAGAAAGCCAGCACCCTTTCCTCACTCTTAAGACCTAAATTTCCACTTCAAAAATGAGACTGAGAAAAATGTGTGTGTTTTCCTCATGCTAAATAGTCCCAACAGTCATAGGACCAGGACAAATACAGTACTTTGTTGGCCTCGTAAAAATGGTGTACATATCTGCACAAGTATCTGAAATGCTGAGCACAGACTGACATTATGGTGTAGTACACGCTTCAGAAATGACAAGTAAATAATATTCTACTTAAATATGGGTTTGGGCAGCTGACTACAGCCTTCCTAGTATAATATTTTTCAGATATTCCTCTGTGTGTGTGTTCGTGCATACACTACATTTTACTTTTGATTTCAGTTTGAGATTTCACATTATTTATATTACATAGCAAAAAAAAAATTCTGAAAGCTAGGTAAAAATATTTTAATTTTGCTTCAAGTTTGAGGCATTAAAAATATATAATTTTTTGTGTGTAATTCATGGACTACTATAAGATATTATTCTGCATACATCATTTTTTTGGCTCACTTAAAGTAGATCTTGGGTCAGCCAAAGAATAGAATTATGTATCAAAAGTAATGTAATATACCTCTGTTTGCTAGATAATGTAACTGTTCTTTACAGCTTGGAACCATGCTAGTGTTGGCACACAGTGATTAAAGTCTATTTATGTGCTGACTTGCTTTGAAGTGTTTCCTATTACTTTGCAAAGTTGTCCACCTCTGTAGATGCCTGTCACGTCAGGGTGACACTGTTTCAGTCATGTGATTACACTGAGCTGGCCCATTCGCGCACTGAGCTGCTCACTGCCTGCATGAGAGGCTGAATCCTCTCTGGCATTTTGGGCCAGTCCAGCCAGCACAATGGATATGAGACAAAAGAGGTGCTTCAACAGTGAGATCATTGCTTCTATTTTATTTGTCATTGAATTAATTAAGCCTATAATCACCTTGGTCTTTGTTTTTATTTTCTGAAAAGAGAGCAATAGCATTCTTCAGTTCTTTAAGCAACATCTTCAGACTTAAGTGAAAGAAATTTACAATTAATCTCTGAAATTTTCAGCTCAGTAAACGTTCACGCTGCCTTCTTTCTCTTTGAACAATTGCTAATCTGTAAGTGTTAGTGAAAGTGGCTCTGCACTTTTCCTAGTTGATCAAACCAGTTTTAATATTTACCAGAGAGTTTTTCAACAGTTAAGATTCACTTAGTCCTATTAATTTAGAAATTATGACAATGAGCACTCACCTCTTACCAGCTGTGCCTTGTTTTTTCCTGCAGATTTATTGGTTTAAAGATGGGAAACAAATTTCTAAACAAAGTGATCACTACCGATTTCAAAGAGAACCTGATGGAACTTGCTCACTGCATACTGCAGCCTCCACCTTGGATGATGATGGGAATTACACTATTATGGCTGCTAACCCACAGGTAAATGAAGGTTTGGCTCCAGAGCAAACATCCTTCTGGACATAAATCTTCAGAAAACTATCTCATCTTACATATGCATGATTTAATTAAATGATGAAGTCACCATAAAGTATGAAAGTTAGATTTCTGTTTTCATCTTGCATCAGTAGGGTGGGACCTTTCTATCTCCAAGAGATAGCAACTCAACAGCAGTTTTTTTCCTATAGTTTGAGGTTTCAGGAGGGAGGGGTGTTTTTTTTTAATTACTCTTCCACTAGCCATTTCAGCCGATAACATCTCAGTATCCTAACTGAGCATGGATAGCACATATACATAAAGGGGAAAAAAAATCGGGCTTACCAGCAGAAGTAACTCAATCCTGCAATTCAGTTTTTCTTTTGTTGACCCTACTCATTAACTGAGGCCAACTTTTTGAAATGGGTGGGAGTATATCACACCTCAATATGTTTACATTAGGCAGATTGCAATTCTATAAGGCAAAAACATCTGGCACTATTATGTAGCTGAGAAATCTCCTGTGTTGATCTTAAACATTCTTTTTCTGAAACACAGAGTATTACTGGTTTTGTAATGTCATTTATTCTTTGCAGACCCAATGCAAGAGCTGAAGAATACAGCAGAAACCCACTAGTGCGTTGGACATAGCTAAACTTATAGATCACACATCCTATTGAAATAACTTTTAGAATCCACTTTTCCTGCACCACAGAAAATTGAGATGAAAGATTTGCATGTGAGAAACCAAAGCAGTAACATAACTTTTGGGATGTAACGAATTATTTTCTTCTATAGTACCAAATATCTTGCCAAGACCAGGCCTGCATGCGGAATTGCACTGTAGAATAACAAACTGTATCACTGAGACAGAGTTTAATCTAAGCAGGAGTGTTGTGCTCTGTTATGCATGTTGCTAGGTTACTTAGGCATGACGTGTCCATTTTTTCTTTGCTCTTCAACTGACAAGTCCTGCTCATACTGCAGTGGGCTTGTGAATGTATGGGGTTGTACACATGGACAACACAAATAGCAGCTTCGAGGTAGATTTGTTCTTCAAACTGCAGTGCTTAAATCTAGGTAGTTTAAATATTACTTCTACATATATATAAGTAAAAGAAATAATAATGAAATAGCATAAGGCCATGAAATTGTTCAGTCTGGGAGCTTTTACACAGATGACCATTGTTTCAAAACTTGGTACCATTTAAATTGTGGAAATTCACAGCAGATTAAAAAATATATACATGTTCAAGGTAAGAAATGATTCCCGTTCATCTTCCTGTAAGTGTTGTGTTAGTGCAGGCACAATTTCCCTACAGTGTTACTGTGTGATCCAAAGTCTTGGAGAACTTGGTGATCAAATTGCCTTTGTGTTTGGGCACTGTACTCTTCCTTGAATATTTACAGCTTAATTTTGAGCATTTTTTATTCTGGATAATGCTCATTCAATGAACCAGGTTACCAGTTCTGGTCATCGATGGCACTACTTCGTTAGTGGGTTTTTTACCTGTACTATAATGAGATGAGTTTGTGTTAGTCCTAGCTTGGGGATTGAAAAAACAGTTTTCTTGAACAATAAAATTCTGTGCTTGTGCTTTTTCTCTCTCTCTCTGGAGAAGAACCAGAAGCATCCTCCTCTGGCTCCCCTAAACAAAACATCTGTGTTTCACCAAGCCCATACTATCCTTTTTTTTTTTTAACAATATAATTCTCAAGCAAACATGCTTATCTCTTCTACTATTTGCTTGCTTTTACTATGCATTTAACAGTACAATGGAGGCAAAGAAGGTCTGTGAGTTAATGTACTAGCCTTTCACACTCAAAGATCTGAATTCCAATTCATTTAAGTCATCCTGAGTGGAAATAATTTTGGCATAGCCTTCTCAATTCTAATGGAAAGTTGTCCACATCTCAAAGCTATCACAAACTTAGGGAAATTTGGCAACCTTTTCTTAAGAAAGCAAAATACTGTAATATGAGGGAGCCCACTTCATGACTGATGGACTGGTAGATATTTCCTAGGCTGTTGCTGTGTTTTGGTCCTTGTTATTGGAACTGACAAACTACTAAGCAAAAGGCATATCCTTGGCTGATAAGAATTTGTGTTATTAAAGCACAGGATTCAGTTCATTAAAGCTCTGCCAGTTCATGTCATCTCATGATCTGGACTAATATAAAGGATCTATGTATGTAAAAGGACTTGTTGACTGACAGACGCTGGTGGTCACCCGTGGTAGTTAACATGGCAGGGCCCACTGCCAACAATGTAAAGCACAGCATCATGGAAATAAGAGTCTGACACACCACTGGCATTTGCTGTAAAATCTGCCATAGAATTTAATTCAGAGCAAACAAACCCCAGGCCTAGGCAAACACAAAACCTTGCCTGGTTTAGGCCTTTATTTACAGGTCATGTCTCTTAACTGAGCTCTTTTCATAAGCTGTATGGGATCAAGCTGAGTTCTTATTTTCACATTCTTTCTTTTTATACCATTCTCTCTGCTTCTTTGCACTATGTATACATATTCCTCAGGCTGGAGAGTTTCTAGGACATATTCTCAGTAATTAGTTCCCACTCATTTCTTCCCTCCCCTTCAACCCATGACTTTTCCAAATCTTTGGCTTCCTGCTGAGTCTTTCCAATTCAAATTCCTTACTGCCCTTTGTGTTTCCATTTGTGATGCCATCATGTATTGAGATATGCAGAAATTATCCCAAAATATGTGTATTCATCACCTGCCAGAAAAAATATTAATATGCAGTGGTGCCCAAAATAGAAATGCATTTGTTCCAGATGTCTTTAATGGTCTTGTAACACAAGAAAAAAACAAATATTTCTTAAGGAATTGCTGTGGGACATGCACAATGGCTTACTTTAATGCAAGGATTTTTCTTGAGGACTAAATGAATCTTGGGAATAGAAGTGGTACACAGTCTTCATTTCTAACAGTCCAGAAGTAACACTAAAGTCATTGCTATTTGAAGGCTGCTTGTGAGACCAGTGAAATTGTTTTTTGATGGGCTTTGGCCAGTTAAAGAATAGCTATTTGCAGTCTCTTAATTACTGTGATAAAAATCTTTGTCAGTTTTATGCTGACAGACTTGAGTGTGGAGCCTGCAGCTTAGAGCTGAAATACACTGCAAAGCTGATGTGGATGTTGCCTTACTTCTACCAGCTCAGGGGGAAGAGCTGTTATTTATTAGGACTACCAGAGACTTTTACCCCTTACAGGGTGAATTTTGGAGAGCCCTGCATGTTGTCCGTTCTGGCTTCAGGCAGTGTCATGCCAAATCTGTTTTTGTGCTTGTGGTGAATAACCTGTCTTCTAAAATACAAAGTAAAAGAGAAAAGGGGACCAAATACACCAGAGCTGTTCCATTTATCATTCACTGAAAATATCCTTAGGCGACTGAATTATGGTCAGTGTCCATTAGCACAGCAGTGTGCTTCCTTCTGCTGCTTCCTTCGTTTCCCCAAACCAGAATTCCCCAAACAAGGCTTGCTCTGCAGAGGGAACCTGTTAAGTACTTGTCAAATTCTTTTGGCTTTTACAATAATGGGAGTTTTTTTGAGCTATGGGCCCACCAGATCAAGTAGATTAATCCACTTTGGAGGCAGCAGTTCTGTTGTTAACTGCCAAACTCATCATGTGCCATTTTCAAGACCTTGAACTAGTTGTCTTGTCATTCTGTCCACTTGCCACACACAGAGAAACCTCCTGCCCACATCAATAACTTAATCAATATGCTGCTTTAAGGACTTGATTTCCTGTGGTACTAATAGTCTTTTTTAAAACAAGAAGTACCAGGCAGAAATTTTTAACCATACCTGTATTATAGTCACAGTCATTCTAGTCTGTTCTGTATTAGATTGGAAGCTAATAAAACAGGTAAGCAAAAAAAGAACAGGTCAGTTATTATTACAAGTTTTAAGTCTTTTAATGTTCCTCTTTTACATCATCGTAACAGGGCAGAGTAAGTTGCACAGGAAGACTGATGGTTCAAGCTGTAAATCAAAGAGGCCGCAGTCCTTGGTCGCCTTCAGGTCAGCCTCATATAAGAAGGTATTCAATGCTTTTTTTTTTTTTCTTTTAATAATATAGGTTTTGCAAAATAACTGTTAAGCTAAAGAATGTAAAGTAAGCAGATAACTTAAAAGTATAGTATTTTGGAAGAAATGTGACCTCTGCTGTCTGAAAATTGCTGCAGAGTTTGCACGCTCAGAAGTATAAGCAATGAAATGTTTGAAATGACAAAACTTTTAAGTAGCTTTTATTTTACCTGTCTCCTCCTCCTTTCTTTGTGGTGTTCACTAGTTACTCCGTGATTACACTATCAGCTGTTGGGAATTCTCTTGTCACAGGCTTTTTTAAAACATTTCACCTGACTAGGATTCTTCCAGGAACTTCTACCTTCTTAATTTAAAAGAACAGCAGAAATAATGCCAAAGAGGTTTATCAGATTTACATTAGAAATATTTTAGTATTTAATATTTCAGTTCAGGTTCTTATAAGGAATTATGAGTCAGAAATAAAGTATTAAACTTATCTTTGCTGAGTTTACAATTATTCACATACAAAGCTTTGGTTTATGGTTTTGGACCATATAAGGGAATTTTCCCTTCAAAAAAATTTTTTTTTCCTTTCATTACCCAAAGCATTTACGAGACTCTTTAGCACAGCTTAGACAGCTTTACATGATACAAAAAAATTCATTTTGATCACACAAACAGAATTGCTTTCAAGGGACTAGGAGGGCTCTGGTTCTCATCCTGCTATAATGAGGCATGTGCTTTGCTTAACAGTCACAATGGCCATAGAATCTCAAGATTGCCCAACTTGTCACATGCAGAGTACATGTAATTACACAGTCAATGTACAACAAGGAAAGGATTTCTGTAACAGTTACTACGGCAGAACTGCTGCATGCAAAACAGTTCCTCCCTCTGTAACTAGAAAGTATTAGGAAGGTGAGGTTGGTTGTTCAAAAGATCTTGTCAGTCTTATTCTTGCATGGAACGAACCGGGCTTCCCACAGGCCTGAAAGCATTTCCCAGCATTTTGTTGACCTACCACCTCCCCCTCCAATGTGTCACCTTTAAGTCTATTAAGCCCAAAGCTCAGAGTGCTTATGGAGAGGAGTACCCTTCCAATGGTGCACTGTGAGAACAGCATAGAAAAGGCTGGGTCCATCCGGTGTAGCCCATCCAGCCACTAAGGCACTTGGCACCTGAAAAAAATGAGTGAAAAAGTCCCTGTTAATCTCTGAAGAGAAAGCTGCTGTGAAGAATCAGGCTTCAACTGAGTTAGTCAGTGCACACAGGATGAGAAAGGGGAAGGATCTTTAAAAATGGGGACAGGGAACAGGAACCTAGGTAGGGGCGAGAGGAGCAAGCAGCTGCCACTCAAGGACTAAATGTGTGTGTCTCCCTTTCTGTGATGGACAGAACCTTCAGGAAATAATGGAAGTTACTTTTCAATCTCTCCAAATGCAATTCAAGTCTGAGACTGCTTATGGATGGTATTTTTTTTTTCTTATGGAGACAGGCACTCAAGCAGCTGCTATTGCTTCGGGTTGGGTGTTTGGATGTCCAGTAGACTAATGAATTATAAATAAAGATTTCCATACACCAGTTTAATTAAAATTAGGACAACTATCAGGGATTCTTATTTCCTGTAAAATTACCATCTGTGAAAGGTTCATCCTGTTATCTTTGCTCTGGAAGAGCGGTTTCTGTAAGCACTCAGCACAAACTACTTCTGTTTAGTTACAGGTCTCACTGCTCCCACCACCCAGCTCACCAGAGACTGATACAATGGGAGCATGTAAAACCTTCCTAACACAGACTCCCACCACTGGCTTTTCTAATGTGGTACACCAAAATACTGTGGTCCTCCATATACTGTGGTATTTGTCAATCTAAGTGATATTCCTGTGGCATTACATATCATTTCTATATGCTTTTCTGCTTAAGAGCAATAAAACTTTTTTTTCTTTTTTTATTACGAGTATAATTATTAGCTTAATAACTTGTTATACTCTTGACAGGCTTTTTTCCTAGAGTATATGTAATCTCTTACAGAATGTGTTCTGGTAGAACTCTGGGGATTTATTTTGCTTTTAGTGTATTTCTGTGAAATTTGCTTGGCTGACAAACATCACCTTCTTAGCATTACTTGGAGAAGTGGGGGGGCCACTTTTGTATTTTCTGATGTGTACAAAGCTTGGACTCAATCCTTCAGATGACATACTGCTCAACATTGTGTGACCTAAGCATGGCAGCCAGAGTTCCAAACAAATCATCTGAAAGTGCATGAGATTTAAGCAAGATTTAAAAACTAAACATTCCTATCTCCCTGCTCTCAATTAGAGGATTAATTTGAACGTAATCTTTTATTCCAAATTAGTGATCATTACCATACGGTCAGTCATAAAGTCTTCCCCGTTTCTTGCTCACTGGAATTCCTAATGCATTGTACCACACTAACCCATGGAGTCTCCCCTGGACACATTTAGTACATGATGTCAGTTCTGCTGAAACTAGTCAATGCAATGTGATGCCCACATCACAATTCTAAAGAGCCCACAATTAATCCAGGGGTATTCCAGTCTATTGCCATTTGTCATTCCTAGACATCTGAAGCACTTGGCTCTACTCATTTCATTATTTCTTTAAAACTACAAAATGTTTTAGAATTAAAATAACCCTAGTTTCATCCTTTATGGTAAAGGCTTAAAAAATAATCCATTTAGAGTAAACTTACAAAGAGGTAAAATGAAATGCAATATTTGTGATCACAAAATCTTAACTTATTTTGTTTTCCATTTTATTTGGCACAAATTTCTGTCCCTCTACCCTCCACCTCCCAGTTTTGGCCAGTGCTGCCCTTTCATGCAGCTGCAGCCTTTAGAGGAGTGTGAGGCCTTCACACTCCTGTGGCTCGTTAAGCTGTTTGGCTCAGCCTTGCAAGACCTTACAACCTACTAGTTACCTGTACTTCCTTGGCATCTTATGTGGAGGCAAATTTTGCAGAAGTTACTTGCACTGTGGAGCACTCACTTGACTAGAGACCATCATTTCTAGTTGGTCTTGCAGAATTCATTAGATAAAGATACTAGTACAACTTTTTTTATTGCTCTTCATTCTCCATCCCATGAATATCTACACAACTGGGATAATTAAAAAGTCAAGATTTATCTATTAATGACAGATAACACTGTAGCAAAGAAGACAACTGGCCGGAATTCAAACAGAGCAATAGCAGAGAAAAGGGCAACAAACAGAGCAGGACAAAATAAATCAAATTCAACTCTAATTAACCACAACCTCAGTGAAGCAAAATGTGCAGCTGGGATGTTTATCTTCCATACAGTAGTATAGCATCTTATTTGTTCTGAATTATTTTAACCTCAACAAATGCCCCTGGGCAATAGAAAACCCAGTATAGGCACCTATACTGCAGAATGTACACTGCAAACAGCAGCTAAAATTAACAAAACATGGGATTCAAAACCGAGAATTTCACTGTAATGTGTAATTGATAAAAGTGATCTTGGAGGATATTTGACTACCTTCTCTTCACTGGCAGAGGATGTTACTCTAAGCAGCAGCTGGCTCCAGAATGGAACCCAAAGGAGCTGATCAAAGACAAAAACAGATCTAAAATTGTTTCGAGTTTCTTTGATTACAAAATCACACTAATGCAATAATGTTAATTTCAGTGGGGAAAAAGAAATCTAGCTAAATGAGGAACCACTTAGAAGAAGATTTGATAGATTAAATTAAGAGGCAAGACTAGCCAACGTTGAAAATTGATTAAATTATATCATGGAAGCTTAAAGTGATTGATGCTGTATTATACTATTTTTCTTTCCTGTTTATTTTTTAAATAATTTTTTTATGATACCTTTATGAAAAAAATTAACAACTGAAGTTTTTCTTACTACTGCTCACAACTTCAATTCTCATTGTTTTGATACCACAATTTGTTGGCTTCAAAAATGGTAAAGAGGATCTCAAACAAAAAACCTGTTAAAAGAGGAATAAGTATCCACAGCAATTCAATATACAGACTTTACTGTACAGTTTTCATTTGTCTAGAACAAGAGAAGATAAGTCTGAAGCAAAAACTCTGTTTTCAATTGAGATGAGTTAACTTTTAACTGCTGTTATTTTTTGAAAAGGAACCATGATTAATGGTACAGGTACATTAACAGGTACATATAATTTCTGGTCTAATCAGCAACAGCAAGGGAACTAAATACACGGGATATTAGAAATGGGGAACTGAAGGTACATGCCAAGGTACCTGCCAACTTATTTTATTTGTATTTCAGTGATTTAAAGACTAACTGTATACAAAAATGCTGTCATGTAAAAAAATTTATTAATATTGCAAGAAATTATTCTGTAGCAAAATTGTTTTATAGATCATATATTTCCATAACACATGAACTAAATGAAAGTAATTAATAAGTACAGCATCATAATTAACTCAGTCTGGGCCAAATGCTACTAGTGTATATGTGCAAATACAGAGTGATTTCAGTGTAGGTCAAAGTGGTTTAAAATTCAAAGTGGTCTTATAAGTGATTATAGTTCTTCTGACTTAGCAGAGAAAAAAATAATTTAACTTTGTTTTATGTTATTTTAAGACCACGATCTCGATCAAGGGACAGTGGTGATGAAAATGAACCAATTCAGGAACGATTCTTCCGGCCTCATTTTCTGCAGGCTCCTGGAGACCTGACTGTTCAAGAAGGAAAACTATGCAGGATGGACTGCAAGGCAAGTGTCACACAAAGGGTAGCAGCAACTTTTTGATAACATTAGCTGACTCAAAAACTTACTGGTTTCTTTCCAAAGCTGTTTTGCCTATTGCCAGTTTCAGTGCCTGTCAGCAGGTTAATTAATCTCACTGCTTTCGAGTGAGTAAGTGGACAATAAAAGTCAATGAAAGTGCTTTGGGCAAATCTTAGAGCTCATAGTAAATTGATTTATAGAATTCACATAGGCTGGGTGTGGAGAGAAGCAACACACGCTATGAAGACGGTATGCTTCTCCATTTTAAATCCTTTTACTACTTGAGTTTTGAACCCCTGTTAAAGTTTCAAACAATATAATCCAAACTTATGACTTTACTGAAGAGAAATAATTCAGGCTTGGGTGACTTCTGTGTATATTATGCTGACTTATTTGGGAGAAGCCATTTGTTCTGGAGCAGTCCCCACAGCAAATGGCATGGCTTTCAAAAGTACAAGACTTGTTTACACAGACCAAGTATTAACTAATGTAGGTGGTGCTGTCACTAGGCTACACCTAGGTGGAATGGAACGTTAAGAGTTCAGTAATTAGTCAGCTAACATCTTTTTGTCTGCAAGTTTTCCAACAAGAAGTTAATCTAGAAAGGAGTGTTGTCTCATTACATGTGAAGAGCAAACAATAAAAAAAGACAAAAAGTGTCACTCTGCCTTTTGTTTTGCAATGTATTATTATTTAGCTTCTAGACTATCTAAACACTGATCTTTTTTCAGTCACACCCATAAGACATCATGGAATTCAGGGAGTTGGCCAGAAAGTAAGTAAATGAATACAATTGACTCAATGTGTAAATCAGGACAGAACTAGATCTTTAAATCTTTTGGTACACCTGCAGTAGCAAACAAAACCAAAGTTCTCTGAAATAACAAGTCAGGTCTCCTCCGGCATTTCATGTGACTAAAACAATCTCTCATTATTCTCGTTACACTCAAGGTTAGTGGATTACCGACTCCAGACTTAAGCTGGCAACTTAATGGAAGACCAATTCGCCCTGATAGTTCTCACAAAATGTTGGTGCGTGAGAATGGTGTGCACTCCTTGATCATAGAACCAGTCACATCCAGAGACGCTGGAATCTACACGTGCATTGCCAGCAATCGAGCTGGTGAAAATACATTCAGCCTGGAGCTCACTGTTGCAGGTAACATCTTCATGCTAAGCTTTCAGTGAGCATTGCCAGTGTAACATGAATAAAAAAAACATCACTGATGTCAAATGACGTGGTTGAGGGGTAGGGGATAAGAAAAGGAAACCTGGCAGTAATAGAGGTGTTTGTATTATGTTGTGGCATAAGTTGACTGGTGTGTAATATCTGTGCACACAATTAAGACAAGAGGCTGCTGGCCTGAGGCATGGTTGAGGCCACAAACCAGACTATTTGCCTGAATGTATTTTTTATGACAATCTGTGCAGACCCACACCTCCCACTGGGCAGCCAGCGGGATACAACTTGTGCATTTCACAGCATATCAGACTAATGCCACTCCAGACCTCTGGTAGAGAAGTTCCTTTAAAATCCATGCTTTTTTGGAATATCAAGAAGCATTTTTTACCAAGCATAGCACAGCCAGTTTATCTAGTCTTCATGCTCTACATTCAGTTCTTTTGAGGAAGAATCAGCTCTTCTAATACTCACTTTTCCCGTTAAAATACTGATGTGACTGTTTTCTTCAGAGGAATCTGGATTGAACTTTGTGCTTAATGAAGACAACCTTTATGTTGCCTGTGACTTTGGTCTTTCATTGTTGTTTTTAGCATGCTGCTGAAACAAAGGCTATGTATTCATAGACTAGTGTCAACATAACTGCAATTTTCATTTTCACAGCTAAGGAAATACAAAAAGCACCTGTGTTTATAGAGAAGCTACAAAACACAGGTGTGACTGAGGGATTCCCGGTGCGACTGGAGTGTCGAATCTCAGGGGAGCCATCTCCTCAGATATTTTGGAAGAAAGAGAACGAGTCACTCACATACAACACTGACCGAGTGAGGTTAGACTGATTTAGAATAATCTCCCCACATGTAATTTCAATGATGATTTACTCTATACAGAAATAAAAACTTAACACAAGAATACTTTGTGTGAACAGCATCTCATAAATATTAACTAGCGATTGTAATAATTTATGACATTTACTCAGATTTGCAGTCAACCTGGTGGCTGAGCCAGAAGTAAAATGTTACTTGTTTTCCATCATCAATCTTACACAACTGCACTTAAACCAAGTGGAGAACTAGTTTTTCCTCTTCTAGAACCAAGACTTATATAAATTTACTAGTGAAAATCAAGGCTCCTAAGGAACGCTATCTGCTTTTCAGCAGAAACTTTGATTAATAACTCTGCTACATAGTTAAGCAACTAAGGTTCAGTATTTCATATTCTAAGATCTTCAGCAAGTTTCTTTATCCTTTCCTCAAAAAAACCCACATAAGATCTGGTGTCCCTGCTACTCCAGATGTCTTTATCTGTAATTGTGAAAGAAGAGTTACTTCATGCATTTTTTCTCTTCTTAGTTTTCAGTACAGGATATTAAGCTGCCAAATTGTCAATCATGTTCAAGATTTTATTTCCTACTTGCTAATTTCAGAGGAAGTTCCATATTAATTAAAAGTGGACTATAATTAATCTGTAACTAAGGCTGGGTCAGTCTAGAACGACATTTTAAAATAGTCTACACTCTTTGGTAATTTAAATAGTTATTTTCTACTTTTCTTTTGATTAGCATGCACCAGGATAACTACGGCTACATTTGCCTGCTTATTCAGGGAGCTACAAAAGAGGATGCTGGCTGGTACACTGTTTCAGCTAAGAATGAGGCTGGGATCGTGTCTTGCACTGCCAGATTGGATGTTTATAGTAAGTGACTTCAATCTTCACGATCGTATTAATTCCCCCAAAAGCAACAGTTCTGTAAGTTTTGGTTTGTTCACAGAATGGTTTACATTGGTCTCTCTTTCTTTTGTTTGTAGTTTCTCCTCAATAGTAAACATCCACTTCAAGACAACAAATGCTCTGTCAAAGTACATTT
This sequence comes from Serilophus lunatus, assembly GCA_013399895.1. Taxonomy (NCBI): domain Eukaryota; kingdom Metazoa; phylum Chordata; class Aves; order Passeriformes; family Eurylaimidae; genus Serilophus; species Serilophus lunatus. The sequence continues at coordinate 1,398,941 of VXBA01004266.1, forward strand.
CACCATCTTTCAGATACCTAAAACAAAACAAGCATGCATGCTTTCTGGTTTTGCTTAGTACATTAAATATAGCTAATTAACAACAGATAACAGCATGATTACATTATTTTTGTGGATCATTATTACTATTGCTCTGCTAGCACTTCCCTAATCTTTTGTATTGTTTTGTACATTAGCCAGTAATACACCTGTTACAGGTACCAGAAGCGTAGTAGATGTTTTTGTGGCTTTCTGCTTAATTACTCCGTTTGTTCCAAAGCAGCCCCTTACACATTGAATGTTTTCTTAAGGCAGAATCTCTTACCAGACTACTCGTAACAAGAATTAAGGGGGATAGGAAAGAGGGAAGGGGAGAGACTGGAATGATAACAGATGGTTTCAGGGGTGGTGGCAGTAGTGGGGATTTTGCATTAGAGACTTGGCTCAGCATTCTTCAGCATAAAAGGGTTGGCAACAGCAAACAGATAATTTCCTTTTATACACAGCAAATAACCCTAGAACAGGCATGTTACTGTAATAAGCACATGAAAACAACCTCCTTGCTGTCACCCTTCTCAATGGCACAAGGAAAGACAGAAAACAATGCAAAAAAGTAACAAACACAGGCTCTGTTGTTTTCACTTGCCACACCTGAAAGACTAGATGCTAAGTGAAAAAAACCCCAGCGCCAAGAAATTAAACAAATTATACTTTTGATATAATGGTTTTCTGCTGCTCAGAAGTATCTCCTTTACAAAGAGTTGACTGAGAATCCAGCACACTCAAGAGGACTAACATTTTTTCGTTCCTTCTTAATCTATAGCTCAGTGGCAACAACCACCTCAGACAACCAAGCCAAAGAAGGTGAGGCCCTCAGCCAGCCGATACGCTGCACTTTGTGACCAAGGACTAGACATCAAAGCAGCTTTCCAGCCGGAAGCAAATCCAGTCCACCTGACAATGCAACCTGGCCTGGTAGAGAGTGATGATCTGTAGATTCAACCACCGCTTCCATCGTTTTCTTTAAAAGCAGAAACACTGAAAGCCATTGCCTTGACCAATGATATTCCTATGTCACTTTATGCAAAGGCAGACACCTTCAAGTACAAAAGATAAACAACAAACACAATAACCATATGTTCTTTATTCATTATACCAAATTAGAAGAATAGATAGATTATTAATAGGAATGTACACATTGCACAACAAATCACATTCACCAGTTCCTTAACCTACATTGCTTCATAACCCTTTTCAAAGGCCAAAATACATCAGAGAGACAGATCTTTCAGAAGAGAACACTATTTTTCACTACATGCCTTTGTAAGCAGTAAGTAGATGCTACCACAATCTAAATGGTGCAAGATGTTTTCTTCAAGGCCATTAGATCACAAAGAAAATTAGAATGATCGGTTATCAACAGTTCTAAAATGGCAACACCTACAATGAGCAAGTGCAATATTGTAAGTATAAAACAGGAAGGGACAAGGAAGAGAAACGTAAGCAAATGCTGTATGTCTGCAAACTGCTTTTCATTCAACAATGAAAAAATATCTTGCCTTCAATGCTATTAGTATGGACAGTAGCATCCTAACTTTCAATTTGTTTGGTTTTTTTGCCATCTAGGAGGGGGCTTATTTCCAAACATACAGCAAAGGCAGTCTAAGCAGAAGTAATTAAACTTCTGCACAATAACAAACAAGAGGTGACATTTAGTAACAGTCTACTTCAGATTACAAATATTGCTAAATAGATGGGTAAAAAAAATGCTGACAGTATGAACCACTGCAGTGGATTGCTGCAAGGGGTGGGAGGGGGACTGGGCAAGAGGCTGAAACTCTGAGGATTTCCCGAAGGTAGTCTGTAGCCTTGTCATACTCCCATTCAAGAGTCTGAAATTCTAAGGCGAGCTGAAAACTAGGGAGTGTATGTATGGGATGTTCGACTGTTTAAATCTTGTGTACTATGTATAAGGATTTTAGAAATGTATAGCAAGTGAAAAGTGGGTTGAAACTGCAATACAAATTCAAGTGACAAGTATACACCACAGGTGATAGGCATGCAGATTCTGAGGAAGTAGAAAATGAAGATAGACAAAAGCAACATCAAATGTACTTCGTTTTGGTTTTTTTCTTAATATAGCACCTGTCTCTGGTAAATTTTATTTTTTCCTTCTCCCAGCTATAGGCAAATGACAGCTCTTTTAAGGGGTAGAGTCTGTGCATCACAGCTGAAAAGCCTGAAGGCTACTTTCAGAACGCAAGGCAAATCCACATCAATGTGGAGCACTGTGTGGGACTTAAGTCACACCTGGCTAGTTAGTTTTATATTAGAACCAAATGAATCTCAGTTGAAGGGGAGGGAGGGATGGAAGAATTACTGGTCCTGACAAGAAAAATGAGTGTGTGATGGTACGAGTTACAATTCTTTGCTAGGAAAGGAGAACACTGTATTCCTATATGAAGCACATATATGGTATCTTTCATTATTTATAATAAAAGTATTGAAATCTTCTATCTCAGTTCATTTATTCAGAAGTCCTGTACTTAGGGTTTGGTTTGTTGTTCTTTTTTTTAAATTTTGTAATTGTGTACACCATATATTGCATTACTGCTAGACATGTATTGCTTTGTAAGCACACAAAGTTTGTTTTGTTTTTTAGTGACTAATAAACTTAAGCACACAAGGTAGTACTATTTTGGTGCAGGATATGACCAGTAATGGGGATCGTTAATCTAGATTAACGTCATAGTGTGTCAGATGGGAATAATTTGATTCTATCCTAGAAGTATGTCATATCTTTTGCCAAATCTCCTCGACTGTGACATGCTAATTTACTTTTTTGTTTAGCTTCACTAGCATTATTTTGCCACCTTTTATTTGTATTTATAAAAAAAATGTATAATCATTACTTTGGATTGTTGTGCTGATATAATGTGGGTTTAACATCAATAAATATTACACAAATAGAAAGCTTTCCTTCTGCTAAAGACTAATAACTGTTTCAGTACAAGCATGCAATTTTAAGATTGGGTGATTTAAAATATTATGAATACATGAAATGTATGAGGTAAAATGAGGGCTACGTGCAGCATCTAAAAATTACTAGAATTTATCAGAATATTCTGCTTGTGACCTGGAATTTAACATTGTTTGAACAGAACAGAGAAATATGACTCATAAATTCTAGAAACTTTTGCCCAAGAGAAGTACTGGAAGCTGCTTTTTTTAATAGGTTAGAAAATATGCAGGTCTGTTTTGTGTGTCTAGTAATTGCAATATGTCATCACTTAGAACTGATTCTAAGTAAAGAGCATGGTTTGAGTGCTATTACATTCATTTAAGAACAGTCTGCTAACAAGGGAATATCAAAATTTAAAAAAAAACCCAAACCAAACAGATTTACTTGTAAAATCCTGACTACTAACTGGTTTCTCCTTCTTTCCTCTCCATGAATATACCAGAAAAAATGCAAGATTATCCATTTTTCTCTTTAAGGTTTACATTTCAAACATTGATCACTACAAACAGGATTATGTCAAGAATTAAGTACTGACATTAATGGTGATAGTGCAACTGAAGTTAATGGAGTTCTGTCTGCTTACAGTACATCTGTCTGGCTTGGAGACTAAAAACTAAGACTGCTTTTGTGAGCTTTAAGATGAGGTCATCATCACTTTTTGCCTCTGTATATATGTGCAGAAACACACTTAAGTAGTAAATCACATCTCTAAGCAGCAACTGTTGTTTTCATGAAAACATTCAGCTGTGCTGTTACTTAGTTACTGGGACTGTTTGGGTTTACAAATTCCGAGATAGCACTGTAGCACAAGCAAAAGAGATACTTTTCAAGCCAAAAAGCTAAAATTCTTGGAAGCATCAAAGTAACTTTTAATCTCCTTCCACATATTCCAAAGATAGATAGTATGACCTGAGAGTGTACTTTTGTCATTTTATAGGACTAAAAAAAAAAAGCCTAAAAAAAAAAAAGAGTTCCAGTTTAGCTATGGGAAAACATCAAATTATTTAGGAAGCTGATCAGTCCAAGCATATTCACAGTAATTTAAGACTGAGTGCATTGACATTCAGGATGAAGACAGAAATCTATCAAGAGTAACAACAGCAAGGTGCAAAGTTCCACATGCACAAAGGTTTTCCCAGCTGGGTGCTGTACCTTAACACACAGTGCCTTTATCTTGCAGCTTTAAGACAACAGCAACAATTAGGTAACATACACAATTTTTTTCCATCACAGCCAACTGGCACTTGGGGACCAAAACCAAGCCAACTCGAAACCTCAGCTGAGAAATAACTGTTTCTTTCTAGATCACCACTTTCACTTAGGTTATATGCTAATAAATGCCTCGATTCCCCACATATGGACAACTACATCCTTATCTCTGCAAGTAGCCCTAACAGATTCCATATGTAAGTACTTCGTGAGCTCACATTATCCAACATGCCATGACACTGAGGGGATCAGCTGCATGCTTTGGCTGTAGGAGCCAGCTGCCAAATCCACCCTGTGTAGTATAGATCAATTAATGTATGGAATAGAAATGCCTGCTTGGATTTATGCACATTGGCTAATTCACTGCCTCACAATTCAGATGTACATGCAAGGGTCAGAATTTGCTGACATTTATCTCATCCTCCTGAACTGACTAAAGAAACAGCCTTCCCTCTGCACCGGTTTTCTGTTTGAAGAGAACTATGAGCACGTATGGCACATCAGGCAGATGGAAACACAGCTCCTGCCCCAAGGAATTTACAATATATTCCAGAGAGCACAGAATTCTTTGACATGTCTTAAAGCTTACAACTCTAATTCAGAATTAAGCGACAATTTGCATCCTTCTACGGAAGACAAAATAATCTTGTAGGACACTGCATCCCTAATCAAAAAGCGTGGCCAAAAAGCCAGGCTAGAAGCACCAGTACCTGTACAGCAATGATTTCAGCAGCTGTACAGAGAATGGAGACAAATGAACTTCAGGAGAAATTTTTTGTTTTATAAGACAATTGCAGTGCAACAGGTAACCTTGGGGAAGCGCCAAGTCTTGTAATCACTGCCACTTTCCAGTTGTGTAGTAGCATAAATGGTCTAGAAACAGCTGCAGAACAAGAAAGCAGAAAAAAATCAAAACATGGCCACTACACAGATTGATTACATAATTTACAGAAGGAGCTCTAAAAACCTCATCTCACTGAATGGATTATGGTAGAATTTTCTCCCTGTGTCCCATGGTTTCAGGGAACAATATCAAGCTTTTTTGTTTTGGACAACTCTTGGCCCAGACATCACAGTATATTTCTGCAGAGAACTGAGCATACAAAACCACACTGCTAAGCACAGGAACTTTCTGAGGTACCACAAAAAGGTGCTGAAAATAACTCATAAGATTTCCCATATAACAGACAGCACACCTGCAGATTAAGGACTAGTGGGTTTTGGAGATGGCTCTTACCTGCAGCATTTGTCTGACAAACTGCCAAGCCACTTGTATGAAAGGGCCCATCTCAAAGCATTATACCATTTGTAGTATAATGCACAATGCTGTATCTTATTGACATATTGACTCACTTCCTCCTACAATAATTCAGAATCGGGTCCACTGAACATTTTATACTTTTAATCTCCACTAAATGTCTTAGTTTTCTTAAATTCTGTATTAACGTCAACTCTACAGTCTGTACAGTCTCACATTTACTAATACGTGTTTTAATAATGTAAGCAAATGTAAACTTAAAAATCAAACATACTTTGTTGTGCTTAAAATCAGTACAACTTGAACTGTATATAAATGATGCTATTTCAAGTATGGAACATCAGCAGCAGCTCGCAGCAATTTCAGTTTGTAAAGTTCCAGATCTACTTTCCACTAGGATACAAAGTGCAGTCACACAGTGTAGATTTCAAAATTTAAATTAGTCTGTTAGGTGTTTCTCCCACAGTCCTGTATATGAAAAGCATGATACAGTTTGAAATCTCAACAGAAGAATGAAGACATTTTTAAATTAATTTTAAGCTTTTTCTGAGGCAGCAAATCCATTAAACAACCAACTTGATAGAAGCAGAAAGAAGTTTTCATTTGTAATTATTAGTGCTTCCTTGCAACATGTAAAAAGGGTTATATAAAAAGGCACAGGTACTGCTAATAACTGTCATTAAAAAAAAAAAAAAAGATTTTCAGATCACTTTATATATCCTGAAAGAGGAGATGGAGCATCACAGCGTTTCCAATCACCAGTTCTGAGGAGTAAGACATCAGTGTTCTGTCTCTACCTAGGACAATGCTCATCAAAGCCTAAGGTGAAGCAAAAAGAACATAACATCTGAAGAGGCAAACAAAAAAAAAAAGCTGATGATGAGTGAGTCCACATTGCCCTCACTTCCATATTCAGATTTGTCCTTGCTGCTCTTGGCAGAGTAAAGCCAGAATTCAGGACTGAACTCTCAGGAAGCAGGGCTGAGCTGAATGGGGAAGTCAGGAAGCTGATATAGCAGAGGATTAATTAGCAGTTAGTAGAGCAGAAATACAGTTCCTAATTACAAAGGATAACACACTAAGGGGAGCTTAAATAAGCTGTCCTATTTTTAGAGGCAAAACTAAGTTTATTACTTTGGCAATGCAAGGAGCTCTTTATGAACAGCTTCAGCTGAATACATTAGAATAAATAATTTCTTATGACTAAAACTCACCTCACATATTCAGAATTACTGTATTTGGTTCTCACCCAAGTGGGCATAATCACCTTAATGAATCAATAAAAGATACAGGCACATAAGCTTTACTGAAGTCCAGATAATACAGCATTAGGAAGATAGACACCCTGGTGCTGATAGAAATAAAGATTGTACAGAAAATGCAGTAAAATACGTGGTAAATTAGACTCCCTAATCTAATATTGACAGATTCATTGAATTTGGCTTCACTGCACAGCAGAAAGCTCAGTAGATAATAATGTAACAAAGCAATTTTGAATACTAGGATTTAGGCATCCACTTTCTATCTAAATTTCATTGATCTCAATATTGAAATCACAGTATTGAAATCTCAGTATTGGAATCCTTTCCCTCTTTAAAAATCATGCCCAAACAGCCCAGGAATTTCCCAAACACCTCAGGATATATGGAACCAGATTTTACAAAACTAGTAACAGCGATGCCAACCACCTAGTTTTGCATCCACACAGGCAACTCCACTTCCCTAAAACCACACAGATTTCTTCACTATGTCATCACCAATATAGTAATGCCTTAGGATAGAGTGCCCTCAGGAGGCCATAATGAAATCTCTTCATGGGAACACCAACTCGACCAGCGTGCACAATATACTTCTGTTACCATAAATCTGCAATAATTCCCCACAATAGATCCTCCTTACAGCTGCAATATTTAAAAAAAACCAAAACCAACCCAAAACCTAAGACATCTCAAGCACATTTTACGTGTCCTGCTAGAAACTTAGATTGACAGTAATCATAGAATCACAGATGGTTTGGGTTAGAAGGAATCCTATAGATCATCTAATTCTAACACCTCTACCAAGGGCTGGGACACCTCCTTCTAGCCCAGGTTGCTCAGAACCCCATAGAGCCCATCAACTGCAATATATGTCTCAAGAGCAAGAAAAGACTGTCCACGTTAGACTGAGTTCCCTATAAGAAGTTCTAAGTTACAAACTTATTTCTTTAGAGGTAAGCAAAAGTACGACCCCAGTGATCTACCTAGGAGAAAACATAAACAAGAGTAGTCTATCATCTTCCCAAACATTGGAAAAATGCAGAGAAGGCATACAAACCAATTAACTTTCTAGGTCTACAATGTGCTTCAACTAAACACCAGAACATGCAAAACACACTACCTGTAAAGTTTAAACTGAATCAAACACAAAGTCAATAGAAGAACAGTTTTAGGTTTCCTAACTTGGCAGTGACCTTGGCAATTCCCATTTGAATAAATACTGCAATACACCACCTTTTTTTAGAAAGGATATCCTCTCTGAAGCAGGAACCCATCCAAGTTAAAAACTCAAAGCAATAACTATGGGTGAGTCAGAAAGGAAGTTGCTGTGTAACAGAACTGCATGCTGAATTGAATCACAGCTCCAAAAGTAGCCACCCTCAAAACACGCCTTGATGGTCTTTCTAGAAATTCTATGGAGGTGGTGAAAGGCCATGTAGGGACCAGTGATATGGGATGGGAAGAACAAAATATCTGGAAAAAAACACAGAGTAAGTTATAAACCAGACCTGGAGTACAGCCTTCTTTAAAATACTCCCAAAGCTAGATGGATGAGGCAGTTTCAATGCATGCCTGAAAAAATAGTTGTAGGAAGAGGAGTGCAGATTCTTTAGCAACTGCAGAAATGTGGAGTAGTGAGAATCTGTAAAATACTTTATTCTTAAACAAAAGAAACGAACACACACAGAGCAAAAGATATAGTTGTTCAGCAGATGATAGGAGAGTTTTAAGCAATGTAGCAGATGAAGAAACACCTGAATGTAGAAGAGCACATTCTCTCACTTCCACTTGGAATGGAATCACAGAAACTCTGTATCCCTAATAAGACAGTGGACTGAAGTTTTCAAGATTCAGTTGAGAAATCATTGTCAAGCACAGTCTGACTTGAGAGCATCTATATGTAAAACTCCCAAAACATTATATGGAGCTTGGCAAAAATGCTAGCAGCACAAGATGTAAAGCCTGAATGTCTGTTTTTCATCAAGGACAGTGGCATAACAGGCATGCCAGAAATACGAGGCAAGTAAAAAAGGCAAGATTTCAATAAAAAATACATAGAAAAATCATAAAACTAAATATCAATACATTAACTTACCAAATGAAACACACATTGAACATTCCAGACTTAGCAAACTCCGTAGTTAGACAATATTATTACTCACACATTTAAGATGGTGGCAGTAGCTATGGCATTCAAGGAGTATAAGGCCAGCTGTAATGACAGACAGCAATTACAAGTAGGTTGTACAGATGTCACAATCAATTTTTTAATATACTCTTTTTTTCATGCAGCTGATCAGGGACATCCAACTCTAGCTATGGTCCCCACAACCATACAAGGCCTGCTTTTTTCAAAGACTGGCTTTGTAATGGTTATTTTTATTTCTGCAAGTATATTGACCAAGTTTACTAATAGCGACAGCAGTCTAACACTGCTTCCATAAAATGACTTCCATAAAAAAAGAAACATATAATAAGAAAATATGTTAAAACTAGAAAGAAAAATCAACAAAATTAAGATGAAATGCTTGGCAACAACACTAAGATTGTATGTAGTGAACTCCAGTACGATGACTTTAAATACACACATCAAATTAAACTTATTTTTGTGGGGAGGGGGAAGCTGGCATGTGCTAAAAGTTACTAGAAGTCGAACACCAACCTTCGTAAAACCAGCAATCTGGCTCTTGCAGTCAAACAGAATGTGCCATTGGATGTAAAATTTACAGACAGATCAGAATGTAGAGGAACAACTTGCAGAAGTGCATTCACACTGACCAGCACCTTAGGAACAGAGACTATGCCAGAATAAGGCAAGCAAGTGATTAAAATAAAAAGCAAAGAGTTCAGGGAAGGGAAGGTGACAGAGAAAAAATATCCTCAAACTCCAAACAAAACCCTAAATTGGTATGTGGTACCATGTAGGAACTAGAGTAGAACTTCTAGGCCACTTGGTGCAACAGGGCAACTTGCTAAAGATTCTACCCCTCAGAGCAAATCATTAGAACAGGTTACAGAGGAAAGAGTGACAAATGGGGGAAGCTGGGGGATAACACTCCCCAGTTCTAAAAGAAATCAAGTAACTGCCCTGTGAAACTTCTGGGTTAAAACTGCCTCATTAACAAGCTGTCAAAAGTGATAGTGAGCTTTGGAGAGTTTAGTGGGTGGAAGGACCACTTATTTCTTACGAAGAGATTCCAGAGGGATCGAGGCAATTACAGACTAATTATATTTTTCTGTGCATAGCACACTATCAGAAATCATTCTAAAGCCAAGAGAACAATAGGATAAACATACTAAGGAAGATCAGACCCACTTTTGCAAAGGAAAGCCACGTTTGATATTTTAGAGTTCTAAAGAGACAAGAGTATGAACATCTAATAATACTGCATGCTTGAAATTCTAAGATATCTGATACACTCCCTCGCCAAAAACTATTACAGATGCTGTGCTGCCAAGAGAAGTTGTCATATCAGTACATTGTTTAAAGATAGAAGAGAAAGGGTATGAATCAGCAGTTGTTCTTTCCTAAGGACATGGATTGCCAACAGAACACCACAGGCACCTGTTGGGGCAGGCAGAGTACAACCTATTCCTAAGGGTTCTCAGACGCCCACAGTGTATTCCAATAACACTAAGTTTTCAAAATAACAAAGGGATCAAGGAATTGAAAAACTGCAGAACCATTTCACTGAGGAAACAGGTGTTAAAACCAGAAGACTAAACACATTGTAGATACTTGAACAATTTGTGCTGGGAAAAATACAAAAAATGAGACTTTTATACATATATATGGAAGTGGACTCCAAGTTGCTGTTCTGAAAAAATAAATTCAAAGGTTATGAAAAAGCAAAAAAATTAAGCATTATTTTTGGAAGCAATATAAAACAAAACACAAAACTTTTTTTTTTAAGGTAAAGTCACAGTGAACATGGTGAGCAGTTCTACCTGTTGTTCCCTCCTTAGGAAAGTGGAAAAGTAAAGCAAAGCTCAAAAAAAGACAATGTAAGGTCCAAAAGATCTTCCCAGCAGCAAGCAATTAAAAGAAGTACAACTCTTCAGTATGTAACAGAAACAGCTGAGGCAGGCAGAATAAGATAGACGTCTACAAATTCAAAAGCAACACAGAGAGAGCACATGAGTGTTGTTTCAACACCTGCAAGCCTCAACCCTAGCTACCAAATGGTGGGTTCAAACATACCAATCACAAATTGCTGGTGGTACAAGAGTCTTGTAATGAGACATACACCTGACTTATTACCTTCCCTACACATTCCCTACTTCCACTGTCTGAAATGTCACATTGAGCCAGACAGAACTAGGATTACTGTTAACTAGCTTTCATTTCTAATTTACCAGTTTGAAGAAAAGGGAAAAAAAAGTCTTTTAAAAATATGACCTAAGCCTACCAACACTTCAGTCAACAGCAACAGCAATAATAAAAACACAGTATGCATTGCAATTGTCATTAAAATAATGACTTAGTGGCATGCCAAGATTCTTCTCACAGTGTTATTCCAGGTTTTAATCACTAAGGGAAACTAAAAATGCCACTGCTAATACCTTATTTAACAGCTACCTTACCCCCCAATAAAGGGATAATAATAATTACGGCCAGAACTCACTAATAGGGAATTATTTCTAGTCTCTTAAGTTTGGCCTGTCACACAGGCTTTTTCTGTAAAACACCAAGACCAGGTACAGGTAGCAGCCAAGTCACTGACACATTACTACTTGACTAGTAAAAATGTACCAGCTGTCCTTCCTCACCTTCAGTGCCCTTGGAAAAAAAAATTCCTCTTATCTCTGGCCAATTCCTTCTATCAAAGAGAAAGCTAATTAGCAATTATATTGCTGTGGCAAAGACACATATGACATGTAACTTTTCACAGCAAATAACACCACTTCTGCAAAGGGATAACAGGAAGGACTCTTGAAAAGACTACATTTAGTGGTATTTCATATTCCAAGGTAACACAATCAACTATAAAATCTCCTGATGATATAACCATTCCTTGTATTATTTCTCAATACACACCTGCAAGAAGGTTGAACATGCACTGTTTTCTGGCACAAAGACAAAATTTCTCAGCTGCACAAATGAAGGAAATCTCCAACTTTAAAAATGCAAAGTTATCATCAGCAAGATCTCTTCTTTCTGTACTTTGGTTTGCGCCAAGAAGGGAAGTAATTTCAAAAGCTGAATCAACATCTGGATCATGATGCAATGAACACTGAAGCTAAGAAATGAAGGCCCTAAACCACATTCATAGTTTTCTTCAGGGATAATAAAAAGATCTATTATCAAAGATTACTTGATCTCAACAGAAAAGCCTGAGGTCAAACATTTGGTAAGTTTTCAGCGAGACAGGAACACACAGGATCATTTACAGCTGAAAAATTACTCTGCTTCAAAAGTTGTTTTGAATAAAATAAATGGCTATTTTATTGACTATACACACATATTAAGGAGCATCAACAGCTGAATTGAGCATTCAAGATATAGAGCAAAACACCTTGACCTCATGCTCTGAAAGTGATGCATGTTTTCTAAACATCTGCTGAGTCACTGAAAAATCTTTCTTACAGCAAGATCTGCAACTGTATTGTTCACCAGTGTATGTGCAGCTCAAACTCAGAATATCACAGGATTAGCGACTCCAATGGCCAATCAACAATCCTTCAATGTATTCATGCAAGTGCTACTGAATTACATGAGTGCTGTATCAAGAATGGAACTGAGGAGGTTTTGTCTTTATAAAAACACATTGCATATAATTAAATCTCCTAAAGGCAATTCAGGCATGCTCAAGATCTAGAAGCTCCTAGCTTTGTAGTGTTAGCTACAAACAAACAAAGCCCGAAGGAAACTCCTTGCTACTTTGTAAGAATAACCGATAAGAATGCAAAACTATGCAGTTTGCAATCTTTGGCCCTACATGAAAAACTTGATGCAATCAGACATGTCACCCAATAAATATGCCTCTACGCTTTGTTAACCTTTGTGTAACATGGTAATTTCAATAAAAGCTCCAGTTTATCCCAAATTAGAAAACAGAACGTTATAAAAAGATAGTGCTTTAGAAACATATCAGCCTGTTATTACAGCTTTCAAAATCAAAACCAGATCTTTTTCAAATTGTTTCACACGCAGATTTCATAATACCAAATGGACTCTTTCAGGTAGCTAAACATACACGTTGCACTTCACTGCTACTGAATTTCTCCTCTGACAGGTAAGACCAAGTCAATTACATACGTCAATCTTCAAACAATTTCCAACCCTCTCCCTTTAATTAGTATATATTTATATATTACCATCATGACACCAAAGTAGGCATTTATTCAAGGCAGTACTTAAGTCATAAGCTGCAAGCCTCCATCTACCACTAGAACACTCCCTGTAACATATGGGGATTCTAGAAGAAAGACAACAGCTTGTGCAACTTCATGAGGCTCTCCAAATCTTCCAAGGAGAATTGCTTTCTTCAACTGATCTTCATCCAAATGAGAGGTCATCTCTGTGCGAATAAAGCCTAAGAGAGGAGATATTTGAAGAGTTACCTCATCTTTCACTACGTTTATCCTGTGGATTTTCAACTGAGTCCTACAAAGTGAAATCTATTACCACAATTCATCACCAGCTACCATTCTTCAAAGTGTCCAAAAGCAGTTCACATCATTTTATGGCCAAGACTTATTTTTTATCTAATCAATAAAATGCCTTCCAGTTTTGGAAGTACTGATGCAATAATCCAAATGAAGAGATCTATAGATCTATAGATCTATATTTAAAAAAAAAGTAAGTAAAATTGTAAATTTGGGTCCCAAAACCATATTTAGTATCACTTTTCTGAAAAACAATCATTTCAGCAAAATGTTCTCAATTAAAACACAAGCACAAAATCTCTGGCAAGAAACCCACTCAGCTTGCAAGTGCTCTCATTATATCTTAGAACTCATGACAGCACTTGCATAATTTCTATTATAGCACTTGTTTGAAGAATATTTCTTGACATCTTTGAAGGACATTTTGTTACAATTTTCTGAGATTCAGTTTTCCCACTGGTGCACAACTCTCCATAAAAACTACATCTTCATAAAGAGCTGGTCTTACCTGTTTCCTAGCTGTCACCAAGAAGGGAAGCTCTCCCTTGTGCTTTCTATCATAAAACTCTGCCCCTTTATGATGGTTTTGGACCCTGCAGTGAGCTGCTTAACTCACCAAAAAATTTTTCCTGCCTAGTTCACAAGTTGAACTGGTTCATGTAGAAGTCTGAAAGGCATCAGAGGCACCACAAGGGGAGCAGCACTGTACAAAGTTATGAGCGGAAAAAATCAGAAAATACAGACGGGATTTTCCCCTGAAGGGTGGTGGTTTGCTTGAACTAGATCATCATATGAAATCACAGCCTTGTCCTAACAGAATTAACTTTCCATACTCCTTCCTTTTAGCACAAGGATGCTTTTATGACAGCTTCTCCAAGTCTGTCATGTTTCTCTAATAACAAATAAGCATTCTCTAGCAGGAGACAAGGGTAGTTGTCTGTTTATAATTAGTTCTAATCCTATCTGCAAGGACACCAAGTTGTGAAGGAGGAACAAAGACAAGACATTTATTATATAATTATGAGTAGACAAACAGGTAGATTCATTCTTCCAAATTTCTCAGTGCTAACTTGAAAAGACTGAAGGTTTTCTAAAAGAACGAATTAAACTTAAAGCAAAAATAAGAAAAAAAATAGAATATATAAAAACATTTACTTACAGACTTGAAGAAAATAATAGTAATTTGTCTTAAGTTACTTTCAAAGTAACACAATCTTGATGAATTGTGGCAGTCAAGAATTTCTCAAAAACTTACCTGGAGCAACAACGTTGACTCGAATTTGCTTTTTTGCCACTTCTTTAGCAAGAGAGCGTGAAAATCCAACTAATCCTGCTTTGGTAGCACTATACACACTTTGACCAGAGTTGCCTTTAATTCCTACAATACTTCCTAAAATAAAGAAACATCAAAGAGAAGATTAATTGGCTAACTTGAAACCTTGTACTAGCTTCATCATTTTAGTTTTAAATTTGGAATGAAAAATGAGATTACAAGAAAAGGAGTCAGATACATATATTACAGTGTGCACTTCATAGCATACTGCTGGGATAAGCAGATCCAAAAATTATCTGTGATTTTCTGCAATCCATGTATCTATGTTGACCAACTGGCACCAGGAGAGTAAAATGAAGAGTTTTCTAAAAAAATTATCCTTCCACAGATTAAAAAAATGGAAAAAAAAAAAAGAGAGAAAAGAAATAAACTGACTGTACCTACTGATCTTTAGTTAATAACTAGCATCTGGTAGGTCTTGGTACTGAAAGAACTGATGAAGAATAGCAAAATTCTTTTTTTCAATAAAATACAAACTCTGACATGTTTACTACTGAAACAAGCTGGTTTTATATTTAGAAGTTGCTGAAATTACACAAAAGAATGAATATTCATAAAGAAATGCTAAATACAGAATATCTAATACAAAGAAAATACATCAATTTTAACAAGTAATGTAACATGTTACACCTGCTAAATCTTTCTAGAACACTAGTACAGAGAATTCCATTGGCTTACACAAGCAACTTACCTATGTTGACAATAGCACCTCCCTGCTGTTGAATCATGACTTTTACAGCAGCTTTACATGTCAACATTGTTCCCAAAAGGTTCGTGTGAATCTGGGATATCATATCTTCAATCTTGGTTCTCAGTAACAAACCATCCCTGACAAACAGACAAAAAACCCCCAAAAGAACTCAATGAACAGTCCCATTGATCACATTTACTTATAATAAAACATGACTGGTGAACGTTGTATTAATGAGAGTGTATGTGGTTCTGTATATTCCAAATGAAGACTCTGCAAAGATGAGGCAGCAAGAAAAAAGTTACCCATGTTTCTAGTAATATGACCTCCTCTGCAGCTTGGTATCAAACATTGTTTTGGATCATTTGGAGGGAAGAAGTGGAAGAAAAGGAGTAGGGGGAGAACTCAAACTCAGAATGCAGAAACTACAGTGAAAGCTGTATCCTGTTCCTTCCACCTCAGAATATTCTGTTAGCATTTATAACATCAGAAACAAAACATTGGAAAGCATTTAAAATTATTTTCAGATGTACTCATTAACAACACTTTTACTGATTGCAAAGGCCCACAGCACCTTACAGTGAGATGCCTTCGTCTGGAATGACATATAACCTTGTAACAAACAACTAACCTGTTGATCCCAGCTGCATTAACCAAGTAGTTAATAGGACCTAAATTCTTCTGCATCTCCTCAAAAGTCTTTTGGACTTCTTGTTCACTGGATACATCACAGCTAAGTGCCAGATGTCCTGCTGTATTGCAATAAAGGCACATCATAATCACAGTAAAAATCACTCATAAACCTTCAGAATTTATCAGCTCAATTTCAAAACAGACGTTGAACTAGTTATAATTTAAGGAACTCATTTAATCTCCGGGGAATTAAATAAAGACAATTTTCAAACATTGTATTGATTAGTTACATAACAACTCCTTGTTTCTATTTTCTGCCATTTGAAATTAGAAATTCAGCATGAACGGTTTGGTCTCAGCTGTGGCTTGTTCAGGAGTCAAGGATGATTCAATTCATACCCACTCCCTCCTGTGATTCCAAACAATTCCTTTCATCTTAAAATTCCTATCTTGCAGATAAAATAGATAACATACTTAATTTTCTCAATAAATATGGTAAAACCCAAATTGTACCGATGTCATAGTTCTTCCTTTACATTTCTCAGCCTTTATTTTCACCTAGTTAAACAATGAGATTTCTTTAATGACTTAACTACTTTTCTGAGTTACCTGAGCATTGGCCAGTGAAGAGATAATTGCAAAGCAGCATACGTACCACCAAGATTACGTGCAGTGCTTTGGGCTACTTCCAGATTTCTTGCAATAATGGCCAGGCGGCAGCCCTTCTGTGCCAGGAGTTCTGCAACAGCTTTGCCTATTCCCCGGGATCCTCCAAAAATGGCACAAACCTTGCTCATCTTCAAAAATAATTCACGAGTTGCAAATAAACCATGAACTTCATGTCCAATATAGCAAGAGAATAACCCCTGTTTGTAGTATTTTGTAATAGTGGGTTATAGAATTAGTGATTCGCTATTTTTTTATTCACCAAAAAATAAATTAGCTGAAATAAATTAGGCACCACTTTTACAAATGAAAGTTAATTCTTAATTATTTCTGAACTAATTAAAAAATTATGCATGTCATCTATCATTCCAGTACTAGAGTTATGATAACTTCTATTCAGTTGATGAAATATGTGGTTTACGTATATAAGGCCACAAAGTGTCATTCATTTGCTTATTCAAAGCCAATGGACTAGTTGCAATTACATTGTTGCAATCTCTACTCTTGTGCTTGAGTTATTTAGCCTTGAGGTCTCACTGTATCTAAAGACTCTGTGTTGGACATCGCCAGAACAAATGTTACTGAGCATGGTTTGAAAATATTGTATTTACACTGGTTTAATACTGTCACACTACGTCGCACTACATTTTACCACTACCTTTTTTGTTTCTGCTTTTGAAAAGAAAAAAGTGCTTTTTCAAATGTGAAGTAATTCTGAAGTAGCTAGCTTTGATATTTAGAAAAGAACATAAGAAGCAAATCTTTCTGCAGAAAACCTTTAATCTGCAAGCTCCAGAAACCAGTCACTTGTTTTGAGATTTCCTAAGGAGCCTGATGCAGAATACAAATAATGAATCTTTGTTTCCATACATTTGAATAAATCCTTTTTGAACCCAATTATACTTTGTCTCATTAACATCCTGAGGCAATGAGTTTCATTATTTGTGGGAAAGTAGTTCCTTTTGTTATTAATCTGCTTTATGATTAGATAATACTATGCATTTTTCTTCATATCTTCCCCTTACTGTTTCACCTTCCACCTGTATCCTCTTTCAGTTCTGTTTAGTTACTCTTAAACAACAGAAGCCATTCCTTACCCTACTAAAGACTATTCAAGCTCTTAGACCTTGCATTACTGAGGCCTATTAAACCTTTCTGGATATGTGACAACCAGAACACCATACAGTACTAAGAGCACAAGGCCACCATCAACTCATACAGTGGCATGATGATTACGGTCTTCTGTGACAGGGCCTGAAAGAGGCCCATCCTCCTGAAAGGTCCATCCTTATCTATAATAAAATATGCACAAGTGCTTGAAACCAGCTTCCACTGGCAAGTTGAAATCAGCTCCCCTGGTGCAGGAAGATTAAATACATATATCTCAGGTAGTGGCCCTTTCGACAGAACACGTACAAAATCACATCCTCCATGAAGACAATTCTTTCATGACAAAAATGGGCACCACTGCCTTGCCAGAACGGCCATTGTTTTGGGCAGTCTTCATCAGGAAGCTACATAGCAACAGATGAACCAAGAGGTCTTACACTCCAGTAACTACAGCTCTCACTGTCTTAGCAGACTAAGGGCACGATCAACCAACCCATATTTTGTTGACTTTTAGACTTTTTTTTGAAATAGTGTCTCTGTCTGCCTTTTTCAGCATGATCCATCTCTTCTTTAACAGAATTACAATAACTCTCAGAAGGTCTTGCCTCCTTGTTGCAGCAATGTTGTGCTAGGATTTCCTCCTTCTTATTTTGGTTTTACTAGTTCTGAGCATATCTGCTCTCTTATTTTTATTTGAAATGTGGAATGATATGGATGAGGAGAGACCTCAGGAATTAATTTTGTCAACCTTCTCCACCCCAACCATTTATAAATGCTTACAGATCGATATGTATTTTATAAATAATACTGAACATGCTCACCTACACAGCACCTAAAGATCTGCCTGTGGGGAGAGAATTTTTTTAAAATGTATCACATTACCCTTCCTGGCTTCTTCAAGAACTGAAAAATTGTTCATGATTCTACCGTTCTTAGAACTGAGAAAGCCCCTCGTGCATCAGCCAGGCATTCACGGACGGGGCACGAGGCCTACCTCCAAGGCAGAAGTGTACAGTTTGTGATTCCGCACAGAAAAGCCATACAGTTCCCTTGCGGGTGTGACTTAAGCGCAAAATGCCGCTGTAGGAACAATAAATAAGCCGCTGTTGCCTGGACAGGGATAACGGAAGGGAAAACCAGGAATCTTTGGAGCAACAGGCACACACAGGCGCCGGTGTCCCCTTGGCCTTTTACGGCCCTGCCTTTATTTCAGAACCAACTATTAAGTGCGTGACCCCAAGGCTCCGATGGGCCCGACATCCCACGGCGCACTGCTGCCGAGCGCACGGAAGGCACCTTTAAGAAAGGGCGAGCTCAGCCCAGCTCCGCTCCAACCTCCACCCAGTGCCTTCCCTCCCTCCTCTCCTCCCTGCTGGAGCTCTGCTCCGCTGCCGGCACGGCGCGGCTCCAGGTGGAGCCCGCGGCTCGGCCAGCGCGGAGCGGCTCCCGCGGGGATCCCGCCCGCGGGGAACGCCGGGACGNGGGGCCGCTGCGGGCTGAGCGCAGGCGCGGCGGCGGGGCCCTGACGTCACCCCCGGCCGGGCTCCGGCGCTGTGTTCCGCGCTGCCGCCTCACTCTGGCCCCGCTTTGGACTGCGTTTTACATGTGGGTTTCCAGACAACATCCGTCTTGGGCACTAGTACGCTTTGCGCCAAGCCCCGGTACCCGCTGCCAGAATTTACGTGGGGCCGCCGCACTCGGAGTTGGACCTCCCCGTCCCGGCCTGGTTTCCTCCTCCATGCGCGAAAAGGTGTTTCATGTACAAATAAGCAGATGAATACGGGGTTTCTCTCTCTTATTTTCACGTATCTTTGCCCCAAAACCCCAAAGGTCTTGTGTGAGGCATCACTGTACCAGTACAGTTAAACTTGAATTTAGATAGGTAGATAAAATACAGGAGCGCCTGTGTGAAAAGTCCCTGTTCAGTAACCAAAACAAACTTCATGAGATGCAATTGAACTCATAAAGAAAACTAACATGCTGTAACAGTAATGCTCTTCAAATTTATAATTTACCTATGATAATATGCTCGAGGGGTTTCTGTGGACTCTTCAGACACATATACCAAGTAAATTTTTTCACCTGAAAAATACTAATAAAAGCTATCACATTTGTAAGAAGAGTACACTCCAGATTTCTTTTTTTCTGATTGTACCTGTCAAGCCTAACATGACATTAAGAAGTGTTTAAATCAAACCAGAATTTCTATGTGCAAAGTGGAAGAAGTATAAGTTCATAGACTTCTTGCTTTTGACTTGAATGCTGTTTTTCAGAATTTCAAATTATAAACGTTTTCAGGAGAGCTGTAGAGCATTTAATAACGTTTCTTCTAAGCATGTAAGATTCTTTTTCCACAGATCATTCTTTACATATAGAAAGAAAAAGCAGATTTAAGCATTGGCAAACAGATGGATATCTGTAAGAAAAATTAAAGTTTTAAAACTGTTATGCAAAATTAGTTTCTTTTTGCAAGTATATTTAGATTGTGTCTCCTCTTTTCAAAAGAGTAAATAAGATTTTGTGATACAAAGAGATTTTGGAACATGCCATATTCTGAAAAGCTGGAGGTCCCAGAGACAAAAAATAAAAAGCATCAAAAGCTGAGACTGACACTTAGAATCTGTCTCTTACCAAGACTTTTTGACTTTTTTTTAAGGATCAAGATTCAGAGAGGGAAAATACAGCTTTTTCTTCAAGTGAAACATACAAGCAAAGTAACACAGAGAGGGAAAAACTGTCCTTAGCGATGTTTTCTGAAGATGTGTATACTACAGAGAGAATTACTATGAGCGTCATATTGTAAGAGAACAGCAGCAGGCAGATTTTAAGTGAAAAATTATTTTAGCAGTTATGACTTTAACCTATTTCTGACCTATATCCTCATCTGTAACACTGACCTACCCTTGTAAGAAAGTTAAAGAAAGGCTAATCTTTGCCGTACCGTTAGGATTTTGATGACATAGAATAAGCAGGAGTTCATTATGGGATTTTTTAACTGTATTATATTCGACATAGTAAAATATCCTGTTCAAAAGTTCAGACAAGATTCTGTTTAATTTTTGCTCAGTAACTGTTGAAAACAAGATGTGTCTTCATTCATTAGCCAAAGTGACATTAACCTTTTTCCTCCAGCTGCCTGGTTAAATCACGTGATAAGATTAAGCAGAGTTCATCTGAACCAGTTGATTCACGCTGATTTCCCAAGCAAAATGAGCTGTTGGAGCCCAAGAGAGAAATCAGTGTCATAATGATTACCTCCCCTTTTGAGGGGACAGTAGCTGGTACATGAACTTGATCTGATAGAGCCATCTATCTATCATGTCCAGATAGGTAACAGCAAGTTCAATACTGATCATTATTGTGCCTGTCTTGCTGTTAATGTGGAATTGTAAGCTAATAATTCTTGTACAGCTCTCTGTGTGACCATGTGTACACATACTTGGAACGTGTTCACAATGTACAAAATGATGCATCTGTCTTTCCTGAAGCCTAAGGTGTTCAGTCATTAAAATCATTCTTCCTTTCTTAAAATGTTTTGATCATTCTTCCACACAATTAAGATATTGCTTTCAAGTAAGCATTTATTCATTAATGGGAAAAACCCCCAATATTCTCAAACAGGAAAGAATATTTAATGTATCTAAAAGCACAAAACACAAATCAGAGCATAATGTCACAAAACAGGGGCCACTGTAACTGAGGTCCCATCTACCAGCTATTTCAAATTTCTCTTGGGTTTGGCTTGGAGGAGAGGTTTACAGAGGGACTTGAGTGCTAATCATTAACTACACTGGTGCCTGAATCTGTGGCCTCTTAAATTTCTGCCAAGAGTCACACTTGAAAAGCAATGCAGCTTGAATGTCCAGAAGCATTTTCATATTGTTCCCAAAATTGCTCTTGAAAGCATGACACATTACATGGTTTTTGTGTAAGGCCTGGGACAAAGCAGCTGGACAACTGGCTGCACTTATGGTCAGTCCCATTTTAAACAAAAGACTGCTGGTTGGAGCACTTGGTTAAAAGAAAACCTGTTTTCAAGTCTTCTGTCTTACTGGAAACATGGTCATTAACTTCAGTTTTTAATCATTGAACAAGCTTCTCATAACCATCAATCCAGTTTCAGTTTATAGGAACAAGAACAAAAAATTAAAGTAAGCCACAGAGATTTGGCACTAGAGCCAGATGATTACTGTCCAGAAATTTAAAACCTTGGGGATTAAGCATCAGTTGAAATCAACATTCAAGAAACTCTTTTGCTTTTCAACTGATGTATTAAAGATGACCTCCCTAGCTTAAGCAAATCTGATGATGGGGACATGTATCTGGGATACAGAAATCATGGGCTTAGAACAGAATTAAGCCAGAGAAGAGCTTAAGAGGTTTCCTTTTTTCTGGGCCAAATGATAACTGGGTGGCAGGTCACACAGTCAACACACTGCCATACATTTCTTCCTGTAAAAAAGGGGGTGTAACTGGACTAGGTGAGTCATTCTAGATGAGTTCTCCTTTAAACCATAGAGGAACACCAGCACTAGGGCTCCTCATCATTTTCTAACTTGTCTGGCCAGCTCAGCACCGAGGTTCCTGACTCTTTGTACCTGTCAAGCCTAAATCACCCCTTTCTTTGATGCGCTCTTGTGATTTGCATTGGGAAAAAATCACGTCTACTTACTAATTGAATTTGTATATACCTATTCTATATACACACACGTATACAATGTATAAATTAGATAACCAAAAGGTTTTATGTTGCAATTCCTAAATGTCTTTGATATGGCCTCAGCCTTCTAGGCAAGTGATACAAAGCTAAGATAAACTGCTGAGGAAAAACCCTGCCTAGCTGCATGACAAAAAAACCCTACATCCCTCTCCTCCCAGTATTTTGCAATTTCACAAACTTTTTCCAGCCACACCAGTTTAGATATTAAGTGGCTGAATTGCCCTACTTTTGCTCTTAAGTGATCTTTTTTTTATGACACTGCAGTCTGTTTCGCTTTTCCAGACTACTCAAAATCTTCGCGATATTTGTTCTTGTGTGGTAATAGTAAACTTTCATCATGCCAACATGAAGTGGTTTTGTACAGTTTAGGTGTATCATTTCAAGAAATTGGGGAAAATCTTTTTCCTCTTAAGAAACTTATTCCTCTTACCTCTAGAACAGTCTCTTCCATTTTTTATAGAAGTATAAAAACTGCAAAAAGTCTAAAGAAAAAAAGAATCCCACACCAAAAACCAGAACAAAGCAAATAAATAAATCCATTGGAACTCTGGCAGATTACCTAATGCTTTCATATCTTCCTTGCTAAACAGGTTTCCCCACTACAACTAATAGTATTTCACACGTCAGCGCCAGCACGAGGCTCATGTTTAAGTTAGCACAGTCACTGAACTGCTGCTTGCTGCTCCTAGTGAGAAGACAAGCACATCATGAAGGGAGCAGAGAGAAGCTTGTATTATCTTCATCTGTTGCTAAAACATTTCACTTCCAGTGCTCCCTTATCTTTAAGAAACATTTATCACACATTCAGCCTCTGCCCACAACTCCGATCTGATCACAGACATTGGCCACTACTATTGTGTATCAGCAGACTTTGGACTAAAGAGCTGGAAACTAGGATCTCAGCGAAGTCTTGAAATCTCTTACTTCCCTCCATGCATCCAACTCCTCATGTGAGGGCTGCACAGCCACAGAATATCTATCAGTGTTTAGCTCGTAAGTCCCAAGCCAGTGAGGACTGGGAGCAAAGAAGAAGTAAACAGCTCAGCCATCCAGGGAGTAAATCCACTGCTTTCTGTACAGCATCTCTTGGACACTTCTTCAAAACTGCAAAGGGCATCACACAGAGCAGTCAGCATCTCCCATCAAGACAATCTGGAAAACAGGCAAAACTGACACTACCACAGAAGGACATGTCACTCCCAGCAGTCTCCACTGACTGTTACGTATAGACAGGAGATTATTCAAGCATTGCGTATTTTTTAAGTATTAAGAATATCCACTGGAATTCTGGCACAATAACATCCAAGCATTTTTCAGAAGTGTTTGAATACTCCTGAGTAAATAATTCTCCTCCTGTTCTCTTAGAGGCAATTTATTTCTAATTATATCTAATATAGTCAATTGCAAAAACAAGTAGTCTCAAGAACAGCACTTAAAAATAGCTAAAACCCATTTATAAAAGTCTATTTAAGGTCTTGCATAATTTGCTTCTCTTTCATGTATGAACAAAGTCTTAACTTCCCCATTCTGACTTTCGTAATCTCATCCATATTCCCCTTCACTACGTATTTATATAAGCTGCAAAGTTTTATCCATAGCCAATCATTTCAAAAGTTAATTTATCCTGTAAAGTCTGTTTAGCTAGTACCGCAGTTGCTGGTGGAAAAAATAAAGTACTCTTGAGAAGTATTCAGCGGCAAAGGTAACTGGGTTTTAGCTCCAAAACATACAGAAAACTCCTCTCAACATTAAGACTAAAAGGAAAAAAATTTTGTCCAATGGACAAAGATTTGTTCCGATGGAGCAAGTGTCAGAGCTTTCCTGCCCTAATACATCACTAATCATAGTCTCATCTTTTGAATCTCCACAAATGGTATGGGTCAATCAAAACTGTTGCCTACTTTGATCCTGTGATACAGTCCTCTGAAAATTTTCTGCATCTACTCACACTTAAATCCAGTATATTGTACGCACTGTGTTTTAAAGTTTGCTTTGTTGAAGAGGGGAAAGGAGATGGGATGTTGGGAGAAGATGACAAGGAGAAACAGGCAAAGACATAAAGGGAGTGGGGATAAAGATGTAAAGATTTGATATAGTAATTTTGGACTGAATTTATTAGAGTAAGAAAATTCAGGTAAAGAACTATAATGCAGGAATAGAAAAACACAGTAAGCAACTAAAGTTGATCCTTCACCTCCCTTCTCATAAGAAGCTCTAAGGACTTATACAAGTAAAGTCTTTGTTTCATAAACACATTAGTTAGCCCCAAGGAAATAGCACACCTGAGGCACATGCAAGTGAAATACTTAAGGATCCCCTCAAATATCTGTCTTGACATTCATAACCTTTATGAAGAATCCAAGAGCTGTTTAAAGCAGGAAACTGAAGGCATATCCACAAGCATTAACCATTTTTATAGCCTCACATATTTTTAGCATACATTCTTTATGTCACCATGAGTATGTTTTCAAGGTTAGCTCTAATGAGGCACAAATTTATTAAGTACAGGAATACCAACTTAATGTAGCTCATCTGCTTACTGACAGATAGCAGCAAGTCAAAGGACCATGCATGCAGTCATCCCTTCATAATTGCAAATGGCTGTGATCCTCAACATAAGGACTTACACTGGTAAAACTTTTAACTGATGATTTGCCAACAATGAGTGTTGAACACAGTCCATAATAAATGGGAACTATGGTAGGGATAGTGACAATCACGTAGATCTCATAAGACTGCTCACCTCCTTTATCTTCACCAGTATAGAAAATGTCAAAACCAATATTCTTTACAGCTGTTACCATTTTGCAGCCTGAATCACATAGAGTAAGTAATACTTGGAGAGTTTTCAAGGAACTCTCAGCATTCAATTTTCTCTATCAGATTGTCCTAAATAAATCCAGTTTCATATCACATCTCCTTGTGGAGATACTTTGCTGTCATTTCATCTCACTTAACTGAGCAGCTGAAGACTTCATCTTCTTGTGGCATACAGAAGCTCTTACTGTTGCATGTCCTTCCAATAAAGTAGTCAATCACAGTAATACCCAATCAACTGGCTTAATGAGGTAAGAATTAAGTTATTAAAGATGAAAAGAGGTATTTTCAGATGATTACTTACACTATTTTTTAATTTGTCTATCACAGTGAATAATTTCTTTCAATAACTATCAGAAGAGGTTAGTGTTCATGCCAGACTGCCAGATAAGCAATGTTTGATTAAATAAAATGGATACTTTATTTCAACAGTTAGGTTTTTTTAATCATAGTTTATGATGAGATTCTACTAGAAGTCTGACATTTTTTGAGTTCCCTATAAGATGTCTGCTACCCACTCCACTCCTGCCCAACCACATACAGTTAATAGCGTGACTTGCAGAAACCCTGGATTGCACAAGCTACTCTCTCTAAACTCCAGAAGGGAATTTTGTTATGAATCCTGTGTATTAACTTTATAGAAAATACAATTAAATATTTACTACAAAGGGGGAAAAAAGAGCAATTTAGATCAGTCTAGAAGGTGTGTATTTTACTATGCTATTACTATATTGCTATGAAAATTCAAAAGTGATGAACAACAATTCTGATTCAAAGCTAAGCAAGCAATACAGGCTCATACAGCTGTATTATGCTACAGGAGCCTGCTTTGACCTCTTTTTTCCAGAATAGGAAAAATTAATATTTATATTTTAAGTACATTTTTTTGTTTTTCTCATCACTTGCCTAAATCTCTATAAGGTTATGTACCTCTTCTATACTAACATACAGAATATACTGTATTCTGCACATCACAGTGGTAGATTACTACCAGCCTGCTCTACACAATCTCTCCTTTCTGTCACAGTTCAGCCTCTCTTTATCCAGTTTCTACACATCATGTTCTTTTTTCTTGGCAAAAAAAAACATTCCCTGTACAAGTTGTTGGAATACATGTAAGATTCATATACTATTGTTTGATTGTTTCATTGGTTAGGGAACTATAAATGTGACAAAAATATCAGTTCTGAAGAGCACTGAAAAAAAAAAAATTCAGGAATGAAGTACATTTCTCCATGTTTGATTTTTTTTTAAAAGAAAAGCTAGAGTTTCAGAGAGTTATTTAACACTGAATAGTCTGAAAAGATTCAAGCTAGTACTTACCTCCTAATTTTCACAGTTTAGCTACTAAAACAGAGAAGATGGCTACGGGCAGACCATTCATTTATCAAAGATCCTGCTATTTTCCCCAAACCGGATCACTGGCTTCTATTCCAAGCTGACTGAAGCACAAGGATCGTTAGACATGACTTTTTAAGCAGTACCTGTAGCTCTAACTAATCTTAACTAGAATAATAGAGTCCATTGCTTTTATGTTTTATACATGGACATTACTTTTGCAGTTTTCTCTCTTCCTAGTAGGCACAAGAAGGAGGAAGAATACTTCTCTTTCCATCTAACAGAAAATAGGGTCATCTTTATTGTCTCCAGTCATAGCCTTTTCCATAATACTGCCCACGGACTGGAGATTTTCATACAAAATTGCCTGAATATGGACTTCAGTGACTGTCATTGCATAATACCACACTGCATCATGCATTTCCACTCAGATCATAACTATTTTAGGCAACTTATACAAGTGGGTATCATCTCTGCAGAGTGTGCAGTGTTTACGCAGCACAATTAATTTCTGTTTACTTCACTGAATCATTGTTGAATTTGAGGATGCCTTTCATAAACAATTATTCTGCTCTAATAGTAACAAATGACACATTTGCTTTACAGACACCTCAGCGAAGCACTCCTGTCAACATGAATTGTCTGTTATGTGCTTTAAAATGTTTTGAAAAAAAATATGGTATGCCATCTGGCTCCCAAACGCTCATTAAATCCATTGGAATATGAATTTTTGAGGAAGCTAACACCACATGATGCCTACCACAAGAGAGAAGGAAAAGGAAGAAAGGGAAGAAAGGAAGGAAAGCAACTAAGAGCATCCCAGCCATTTCAGACAGTGAAGACAGATGACAGCTCCTATTCCCAGGAGTTCATGGTCAAAGATAATTTTCTGAGTGAAATGTAGAAGGGGAAAAATCTAGCAGGGGAAAGAATGCTAAAGCCATTGAATATTTATGTTTCTCAGTGGAAAGATGCCTCCATGAACTGAGATTCAGAGGGCATGTTCCAAGTTTTTTTTAAGACTTGCCAAATTACTTAGCTTTTCCTTTCCAAGTGTCAGTTCTCCCATCTTTAATTGAGGCTAATGATTGTCAGCTTCCCATATTGACACAGCCCTAGAGAAAGATCTCCAACTTCATAGGTAATGCTGTCTCCCATGGAAGCACTTTTAGACCCTAATGTGGAAAGAGGACTTTACCTACAAAAACTGAATTACTGGATAGAGACAGGACTTAAATCCCATTTGGGAAGAAATCATCTTGTATTAAGGGAGCCACTCAATTTTTTTTCATGGGAAGCCTAAAACTAAGTAGATTAGAGAAGGTTAGGGAAGTTTTCAAAAAGATACAAATGTTTAATTAAAAAAAATAAATAAAAACAAAACAAAACAAAAACAGCCTAGGTTTGACATTAACTCTGTATATCATGTAATTTTTCAAAGAAATTAACTAAAAATGGATGGACTTTCATTTGCTGGGATATGCAAGTGCTTTGCAAAAACAGTGGGGTTTTTTTATGGTACTGTGCATTTATGTTCAAAAGCTGTTAAATATATGTAAATAAACAATCTGATAAATACATGTTAAGCCATTCTGCTTATGACACATTGGTCCGCTGCCCAGTGACAATGGTGCAAGTGAAAAGAATAAGCTGCATTCCTGCAGAAAATAGCTCAAGGAGTACAGGGAAGAAGAACAACAGATAACCAAATGGGATAAGAAGGAAGAAACAAGTAAGGCTCATCCAGTAGACAGCAGGACACCATCTACAGAATAACATTTGGACTAATGGTGGGTAAATTTCCTCTGTTGTAAGAACTGGGTAATGTTGTGCTGACTGACCTTATCCAGCCTCTCTGCGTTTTCTCAACTCAATGCATAGCTATTTTTGGTAGCAGTACTCTGCAAAATGTTTTATAACTAATTTTGGCTGTAAAGCTGCATCCAGTTGCAATGTCCTTCATGGCTTTCACTCTTTCTTTTCATTCACAGAACTTAATTTGGAGTTGTGGGGTTTTGTCAGCCATGGACCACTGAATCAGGGAAATTGACTAAGCCTCTGATAGAGGCAACCACAAAGATAAGAGCCTAAATCCCTTTAGAGGAAGAGCCTAAGAAATGGGGCCCAGAGCGTGACCAAGTTTTTAGAGCAATAAAAGCTAATATTTTCGGGATCTCGTTCCTTTGCATCTATAGGCATAAATTCTGTGAAACTATGAGGAAATTAGTCTTGATTTCTTTTTCATACTGTTCTGAGATAAAAACAGAATTGTCTTATAGATTCAGGCGTGATTGGATGGAGCTCTGAGCAACGTGGTCTTGTGGAAGGTGTTCATGCCTGTGGCAGGGGCTTGGAACTAGATGGTCTTTAAGGTCCTTTCCAAAGCAAACTCTTCTATGATTCTGTGACTCATAAAACTACCAAACAGAAGATGTTCCTCTTTGTTGGTTCATTTGTTACACTAACTGATTGCTTCATACAGTTTGTGCTGCCAGATAGATTACAAATGTCCAGTTTTATGTTCTTCTGTTACCCAAATAAAGTTCCCTAAAACCTGAACAAGACATCCTACAGCTTATTTGCACATCAGGAGAATGCCTTCATGAATAGCACTGATTGAGGAAGTTTCTAATGAGGACAAAAGATTCTCACTCTAAGCTGAACATCTCCACTTTTTTAGCTCATTTTCCTTTCAAATCTGAGAATGATGGTTAGACTCTTATCATCAGCAGTATTTTCATAGCTCCCACCGTAACAGCTAGGAAAGACAGCAACAATCAAACCACCCTATCCCAGCCTCAGCCCTACAGTATTTGCAGCTTTTGCCAAACTCATTGATGCTCTTTTTGTATTCTGCATGAACAATCTCTTATGGATGTTCCCAGATGCCTGCTTTGTTTTGAACAAACAAATGAGCTCTTCCTATTTCCCCCACTCATAGGTTTGTGAGCATAGAATAATCCTGAATCTCATTCCAAGATTTTTACAGATCAGTATGTCCCTACCTGGATGGTAATCTGTCCTCCATCAAAGTGCAGATAACATCACTGGCTTTCCTCAAGAACCATCCAATTATTGATCTTTGCAGCCTGGTCATCTTCAGTAACACTCCAACACTTGCAAAACATTGTTCTATACAAAGCCAGATCAGATTAGTAGGGTAAATATTGCAATTCCCATTTAGTTTCATCAGGTAAAAATGTTTTCTATTTGCTTTGTTTGGTAGTTTTTTAAAATCTATTTTATATTATATTTTTAATAGCATCTCAAAGTAGAAAATATTCTTGAGCTCTCCAAAGTGCTGTACTTTTCCTTCCTATAGTGTTACAACATTCAAGAAATCAATTTCAAACTTGAAATGTAAATTTTATTTAGTTTACTTAAATTAGTTAAATTAGTAAAAAGTATAAATAACTTCTTTTTGTAACTAACAGTGGGTTTTGGTTTGGGTTTTTTCCACACCATTTGAATTCCAGGATGCTACAGAAAATAAAAAATACTAGCATTCAGTAAAATGCTTAATCATATATTTACGATCCTGTCTAAATCCATTCCTGTTGTAAGTTTTTGCTCACCTTTTTTTTGTTTAGTAAAAATTCAATGCACTTGATTCTTTATGAGATGAAGGCTTAGGAAGTTAAGTGGTGCATGTGAAAAAGAGAGAGAAGGAGGTGCTTGTGCATAACATCAGGCTACATTATAATTAGCCATTAGACATGCTAGTTCTAGCTATAAAAAAGTAATTTAAAGTTATAAGCAAGACATTACATTCATGCCTTAGGGACCTCGTTTATATTTGGAATCACTAATTCAGCATCTACTTTCTCTTCCAAAAGCATTCTACTGTGTTACTAAATATAGTAGAAAGACAACATAAGCCAGCTCTAAGCTTTTGTAAAGTTGTCCACAGTGCTTTTAGTTACAAAAACATGGGCTATTTGTGTCTTTTCCAATGCTATATACAAATAAGCTTTTAATAACAAACATTAACAAGATGCTGACCAGAATCTAGTATTTTGGAAAAAAACCCTATTTCCTTAAAAATGTTGCTTTTGACTGGATTGTAATAGAGAAAACATCCAGACAGATCTTCAGACACTCACAAAACACTAGAAGAAGTTCCAGCCTCTGGTGATAAAGTCAAAAAAAGCTCAAAAGTACAGGTTTCCTAATTTTTCTCCAAACTAGCTCCTGCACTTGACAGAAGATACTTCTTGTACTGGTGGATTTAGCCATTACTCAATAAAAACAGGGCCATGGGCTAATTAAACCACAGCTGCACGAGTGCGCTCTATTACTGTCAGCTATGAGACTGTAATACTTCATAGTCAAAATCAAACCTGTTACACTGATTGGCAAAAGCACAAAGACAGCACGTGGAAAAAATACCCACATCATCTGGTTCCTCAGTAACACACACGGAATCCACAGAACAAAGGTTTGGCAACATAAATACATCACAGCACAAAGACGCATCCTACTGACTGCCCAGTTTCCACCACCATGACCTCTGAAGAGACAGGAGTGCTCTGGGAGCAGGCAGCTCCTCCTGCTTGGTTTTGCTGTCGGAGGCTTTTGTGCAGTTCTGACAGCAGTTCCTGCCATCAGCCCAGACTGTCTTGGGGACTTTGGCAACACAGCTGTCACCATAGAACCCTCACAGACATGTAACCAGCTAAGTTCTTTTGGTGTCTTCATCTCCTGAACATCCAAACACTGATTTGTCACATCCAGTAACAAACCTCAGCAACCTACTGTGGGAGAGGAGTGCTAGCATCATTTTACTAAGGGATAGAATAGTGTAAGCCTCTCCCCGCCACCCCCCCCTCCCCAAATAGCTGTGGTTGGACCAGACAGTGTTTCACTGATCTCTGTAATTACAGGGCTGTTTCTCCTCCCACCCATTCCCCGCTGGCACATTCACTGCTGACATGTCAGCAGAGAACTGCATAGCTTTCCCAGACTCAGAAACTGATGCTCAAGCCTGCAGATCCTGTGTACAACGGTTCAGAAACATCGCCCACAGAATTTTATATTTCAGTAGTTAATTTTTCTTGGATCATCTAAGTGTTCACTAACACTGCCAAATCAGAAAAACCACATTACAAGAGCACTGTTGAGTTTTGCTGATATGGCCAAATTTTATCTGCATTTAACATATGATTGGTTAACATGGATTTCCTTATCAAGGAGTATTCTAGGCAAGATAAAGAACAAATGAGAAATACTGTCTGCCATTTACTTGACTACAGCTATAGCAGATCTCCAAATTGCATATGGCTGTGGCCCACGTAAAACTTGGTCCTGAACCAGTCTCTGGTCCTTCAGACAGAATTCAAATGCCATCTCATTCTTGCTCTCTTTTTCCTATTTACTGGAGATATTCTCAACAGAAACTCTCCATCTTTCTGAGAATTAGAACAGTCTGTGGCAGAAAGGACCAATTCAGTATTAAAGAATATGCATTAGGTGCAAATAATCAAGAATAGCGAATGCCTAGGCAGGAAGAGTACCCTTTCTTAAAACATTTATCTCTGCACGTGTTCTTATCTTCCATGAAAATGTTGATCTTTACAAAGGCCAATATTACTTTATTTTAAAACATTATTAAATTTCATCCTTGTCAAAAAGCTAGATTTTGTATCGGAGATCTTAATTTATTGAATGCAAAGACTTTCAGTGATATGCAGGAGAAAATAATTACTTTTGTAATGTAAATTTAGAAGTTGGACAGAGGCATAAAATAAAGCTTTGATAAGGAGCAAGAAAATAAGCAGATCTCCCTGATCTCTTTGTATTCAAAAGACACACTAAGACTGCCTACCAGAGGAGTGGAGAAAAATTCTTTGAACTGTAAACTTTTTAGAGCTAGCATTCTTTAGCTTATTCAGAAGTTTAACCAGCTGAAATAAGAAAACTGACCTAGGGCACGTCCCTTGTTGTGGAGAACAGTCAATGACCACTTTAAAGTTACTCTGCTGCTGACTCATCTTCTCTCCCAAGCATCCACAGATACACCATAAGAAAATACGGCAGCAACTAACCACAAAAGATTTTGGGGCTAGCAACTGTTAGCAAACCAAAGTCTACTATGAAATTGTGGATCTGGAAATTTATAGGTTTGATTGAAAAGTGAACAAGTCTTCTGTGCTTTACAGTGCTGCTAAACGGCATCATCTTTGATCTAGTGCCTCAGCTGTACCAGTGGGACAAACATTTTTGAGACAAGGATAAAAAAGTCTGAATAGCTCTGTATTTTCCAAGTATGAAAATCATCCAGCTTAGTTTCTTTCAGACATATTAATTCCTCTAGGGCAGATGAGAAGTTTTCTTTCCCTATTTAACAGTAGGGGGCATATTCAGTGTATGCCAGCAAAGTTTAATGAAATTAATGAAGTAACACTGATTTGCAGTAATTGAGAGTCCAACCATGTGTTCTAATGCCAACGAGTCTAGATATTTCTAAGGGCTTATATTGCTTTCCTTTCTGGGAAAGGGGGGCGATGGGGAATGAAGAGTTGTAGGGGAGTGGGAATCAAAATCCATTTGCTTTGTGGAATGGCATTTCATCTAAGGAGCAGAGACAAAAAACCACCTATACAGATATTTAAAAATCTTGACATTTTTCTCTCTGCCTTTGTAATTAAAGTGTATTTTTTTTCTTGATGTGCCAGCCAAATTTCCACTCTCTACACTCCTATACAGGCTATTCTCACCACTCTGAAATGAGAATGTAGCTAATGTTTGGACACATCTGTGAATTGGTTTTGATCTGACTACTAAATGCAACCATCAGGCCTTTGAGCTATATAACCTGAACTACAATGTGGGCACTAGAACTGGCTGTACAGTGCAGCCAAGTGCTATTCATTTACATGTGCTAAGAAGAATTTTTAAAAGCTAGCTGTAACTACGAGTAATTGAAATCTGGGGCAAATGTCTCTGCATCTGAATTGTTTTTACTCCACTGAATAGGAACAGTAAGGAGTTAAGAACTGATTTTGTCAATTTTCAACAAAATAATACAGCTGACAGGAAAGAGTATAGTAGAAGGAACACATAAACAGTACTTTCTGACATCTGCTAATACTGAGTGCAACCACTATGATTTGATAGGCATGCATGAAATGCTTATTATGTAACATTTTGAATGGCTTTTGTACATTGAAGATTAGATATAGGAAATTAATTTTGTTTTGTTCCTTGTAACAGGCTGATTCTGAACAAAGTGCTCTTCAGCTGTTAAAATGGATCAACTAAGTCTGTTGCCTACAGAATTCAGACTGTGAGAGACTTCGCTACAGGAAGGGTTTAGATGCTGATGATTGTACTTGGAGGCAGGTCTAATCCACCAGACTCTGTGTACTTGGAGGCAGGTGTAATTCATCAGACGCTATCTTCAAATTCACAAAAACTAGTCAGCCTTTACTTTCAAAGCAAGTTTTACATCACAGGAATTGTCAGTTTGGCAAATGAGGAAACTGAGACTCAAAAAAAAGCGAGACCTCAAGTGTTCAAGGTGCTAACTTCAAAGTTCTTGACAAGTTTCTCTCCTGGGAAGTAAGAGCTTTTTGGATGATGCTGTGGAAGAAGAAAGCATCGCACCTTTGGAAATGTATGCATTTCCCAAGAGATTCAGTCCTCTAGTGTTAGTTACTGCATAAACTACATAGAAAGTGGACGCTACCCCTGTTTATTACTGCAAACCTGCAACTCTTGTGGTTTTTATTTATGTATATCACACAGTACTCAGTGTGAGATAGATTAGATAGATAGATAGATAGATAGATAGATAGATAGATAGATAGATAGATAGATAGATAGATAGATAGATAGATAGATATTCTTAAAGCATGCAGATAGATAGATGGATATTCTTAAAGCACACTCATCAGCTCAAGCCTTTCAGATAATTCAGGAATGCAGATGCCTAGTTTTGGATTTCAAATGCATTTTGAAACAAGAACAGCTCAGGCCTACCACAACAGTAGTTGTTCTATACACAGCAAATAAATACAAGCTGGAGAGACTGGGTGAAGACTGAGGGCTGCATCTTCAGCCCTAGGCATCCAAGTTCTTCTTAGGTCCTTTTACAGAGCTTGATTCTAGTAACTGAGGCAAAATCACAAATAAGTTAGCTAAGATTCCGGTTCCGTATATAGGGCTTCCAAATCCTTTTCTCTTTTTGATTTTTTGCCACATCTTATGTCCACATTCCCAGCATTCATCATCACCATTGCTGGCTCTTTTGTTTCTATATACAAATATTTCCAATACACCATTAAGTCATTCAAAAGAATTATGACAAAGGTTTTAAGTCATTATTAATCAAATGCAGGGAACAAGCACCTGAGCATGATTTGAGACGTATAGATATTGCAGATGCATGACAGGAATCCAAAGAAGATGGGTACATTGGCATGTCCTACAGAAACCAGGAGCATCACTACTGTGTACATATATGAGAGACTAGACTGTAGTAGTTTTAGGAGTGCCAGACACAAATCTTTTTAACTAGACAAGTGGATTCTTGTGTTTCATTGAGGTCAACATACACCTTTAAACACATTTGCTTAAATCTTCTGGAAAGAACAAACCAATTAAAATACTTTGCCAGCCCTTTGAAATAAAGTCAAAATGCTTAGAAGCCATATTTTTATGCCTGTGCAATACTATCATAATTGTCATTACTGCTATAAGGCAGAAGTAATGAAGTGAGGGTGAACAGGATTTCAGGTACCTTTGGCAAGTCCAATGTTAAACACATATTAGAATTACTCAATACTTCAGTACCAAAAAAAAAAAAAAAAAAAAAAAAAAAAAACACCCAAAAAAACAACCAAGCAAGCAAGCAGACAAAAAAAGCAACACAAAGAAATAGTCTTACTTCTACTGCACAACTATGATGTTTCTCTGTACTCTTCTCCTATGATGTCAGACCACAATTCAGGAAAAACAAATAAATCTGCTTTTCTGTATTCTCCATTCTCCATTTCTACAAATGCTTTCCCTCCAACCCCCACTCTCCTTAATCAAGGAAAGTAAGACTTAATGCTCCTTCTTTCAGAGATCACTTAATGCTGCATCATTCACTGCAAGCGGGTCTATTACACCAGTCACTTCTTCCTTTAAAGAAAGCAGTTTTTAACTATTGTGCACCTGATATGCTGTGACAAGACTGAAGTCCATCATGAACAGACTGAGATGGACTTACCTACCTCTTATGAAGAGGCTTGCAGAAATAAGGAGATGGGAGAAGATCAGCCAGATCCTCAGTTGTCTCTGCAATTTTTGCATTATATTCATCATTCCCAGCTTCTTACATTATGGAATCTGAAGACTTTTTCTCTAAGAGCAGAAATATCCTCCTAAGAATTCTGAAATTAAGTTCTGGCAATTTTATTGTCAAATTTTTTACAAGTAATTTCTGTTTAATGTTTGCATACACTATTTGATGTAGCTGTTTGCTAAGAAAATATTTATTAGGATTGGAAGTTTAACATAGTAAATCAAACACTTAACATTCACTGGACTTCAAACATAGATATAAAATACCTTACAAAATTTTTTTATGGAATTACACAAAGCAAATGCACAGGGTTTGTCCATTTCTACACTGAATTAATCCCAAGCCAAAACCAAAAAATAACCCCTAAAAATCACAAAAAAAGGCATGATAAACTGCATTTAGGTCATTGTTGCACTGCTATGTAATAAGCCCTTTTTACAAATGTTTACTCAATGTTAAAAAAATCAATTAAAAATGTATTCCATCTAACAAAACTATTGGATTAACAGCTCATTTTTAACTGACTTTACGCCATGAAATTCTATTAATAGAGGTAACTTAGTCACTTAGTTTAAAATATGAAGAATAGAGATAGAAAAAAATTAACCTTTAGTAGTCTTTAATATAAAACGCACTAAATTTTCCAAAATAAGATTATGACACGCTAGTGCCAATTTATGCTGACGAAAGCTGAAATCAGCTTCTTTCTAACTAAAAATCATTTCACAATACCTTTATATATTACATGAATATTCAAGTAAACTATTTAAAAATAGTTAAAAATGCAAAAACTGAATTATACAGTGTTTCAGAGAGATGGTTAGTTTGGGAATGCTGTCACGTCGGACTATATATATTTATAGATATATTTTTAAGACCATCATGACACTACCTGATATTGCAAGAAATCTCTGTCATTAACATTTCATATTTTTCAACGTATAACTTCAAAACAATTATAAGGATTTAACATATCACTGTATACTTTTTCATAACTGTTTCTATGTACTGTGCGACACTGAATCACCTTACTGGCTTCCCTTTGTAAAGTGCTGAATAACAGCCAAATTACATCAGATTTAAATGGAGATGATGGTGCTCAGTGTCTTATAAAAAAATCACCATTAAACTGCTTTAATCAAATGATAAAATAATTTTTTAAAGTTCAGCTGAGTAGCGTGTGTGTTCACCAGTGTCAAATCTCTAACAAAACCCTGAAAGACTAACAATGTGTTTCTTGCAGGCTGCATTCTTTATATGCATCAGCTGCAAGGATATTACAATATTTTATTAGTGATTCAAACACTGGACACCTTCTCTGGTTGAAGGTGAGTTGCTCACTAGTTTTGGTCAAGTGGCTTTTGGGAAACTTTCAGAGCAAAATAACCCAGGAACAGTAACTGGAATGGAAAATGCCAATCATGCACAGTTACATTACTGCAGGAATTGGGTAACACATGCAAGACAAAGAAAAAGTCAGAACATACCAAAGTAGCAATGGTTAAGAAGTTAGTAAAGTTTTCACAGTGTTTCATTACAGCCTTTTACTTTAACACAAGTGCATCACTTACCACCACTATTGCTCAGACATTTTAAAACATCTCTTGGCCATGCAGATCAATTTGAGAAGAAAACAGCAAGTTACACTTCTTAGGCATTTTTAGACATTAAGTACAACTTACAATTTTATTTTTATATTCAGTCTTATCAAACAGATGTTTTCAAGTGATATTCGGTCTAAATGTTCGGCTTTAACATTCCTTTCAATTTTGTTGGATCCTGAGCGCTAAATGCCCAAAGAACTGGCCAAATATATAAAGCCAAGCTTTGTTCAAATAACCAAGTTATTACATAAACAGAAGGTATAGGGAATTTCTTGTTAGCACTCCTAAATTTCTTCTTTCCTAACCTTGAGATGATCCTAACCTTGAGATGGTTTTATTCAGTTGCTCATATACATCTTTGCCTCCTGGAAATATTACTCTACTTGGGTGATTTGTGAAGAAGTAAAACTAGACTCAAGAACACCAATGACTTTTTTTTTCTCTGTCCAAAGAAGAAAATACACATTTTTTTTTTTTCCCCATTTGGCAAATTCTATTTGACGCCACATCACCACCACTCAACATTAACTCATACAACAGAGACTTACTCCACTGTTAGACACAGCAGGGGAAAAATGTCCAGAGGATAAACGGGAGGCTCTTTATCAGATATAATTGCTTGCTCATAAGGAGAGAATCCAGCTTCCCCTTAGTTATTCTTTCATAAATTAATAATTTGTTAAAACCATAGTCACAAGAATTTTAGCTATTACACAAAATTCAAGTTTAAAAAAAAAGCAAGAATAAATTAGTTACAGCCTTGTAAACAATTGTTCATTTATGTAACATACTCGGGGGGGAAAAAATTCCTCTACATAATAAATCAGACAGTACAAGGCACACACCACACTTAAGAATTCAAAGTGATAAAACCAGCAGATGCCTTCATCTTCTTTTTTCGCTGGTGTAATTGTGCTATAGACACTGTAAAAATATGTATATTTTTGTTTACATTACAGTCACTTTAAAATATGACTGTGCTTTTTCTGGCAAAATATTTGTGCTATTTTACAGTACAGTATGATTTGAAGCTCTTGGAATGATCTTCTCAAATGTTCTCTACAAAGCTGCCAGGGAAAAGGCCAGTCTTTCCATTTCGTTGCAGAGTGCCTTTGAACCAGCCATCCTCACGTTTTTTGTGCACAAAAACAATGTCACCTTCCTTAAGTTCAAGTTCTGCTTCACTCTGAGGAGGGTAGGATACCACAACCCTGTACCTGTGTAATTAGAAAAAAAACATCTTCATTTACGTTCTTTTTTTTTCCCCTTTTTTTTAAACCAATGATTTTAAAAAAACTAATGTGCCTGTTAAAGCTTATGAAAACAGGAAACTACCCAGAACTGTTTCCTGAGTAGTAACAACTTAAAAGTATGTTTTGAACAGATAATAATAAAAATAGCAACATAATAAACTTAAGTCAAATGCATGGATCTCCTATCAATTTTTTTTCACCAAGATCACTGTTAAAATTCAGACAATAATTAAATAACAGATGAAAACTGTAATTATTTTTTTCAGTATAAATTTGCAGACTCAGCATGACTCAACAATAATCAAAGCATTCAGAGCAGTAACTAGGCATAATTTTGCAACTGTATGTTTAATATGATCTTATCCCAGGAATGGGTCTTAAGTAAAGGCCCAGAACAGAAAGAAAGAACTCACAAAACATAATGATTTGTATTGCTGTTTTAAATGAGTCGCATTTTTCTTAGAAACTTTTCAGGATAGAACATATGACATCTTAATTGGACACAGCTGCACAATTTTTGTACCACTATATTAAAAATAAACATTTTTTAAAGTGTTCAATTCAGCAATTTTCTTAATTATGTGACACGAAGAAAAGTATATTTTTTGAGTTTGTCACAGTTAAACCACTTTTCAAATATGAGCGCATTAGAGACTACAGTCTTCTTTCTCTATTTTTAAACATCCATAACACCACTCTCTTCTACCATGGCTTCAGTTCCCATCAACCTAAAATGTAGGTGTTGCAGCTCTGTAGAAATCCTGTCAACTTCTTGATCAAGTTTTCTGATATATATATTATAACTCAGTTCTTACCTATACAACCAATAATGTCTGCATGTTGAAATCAAATAGAAACAATGACTGTAAAAGTCAAAACCATCTAAAGTTAAAAGCCTTAAATGTTGTGCTAGATCTGCTGGAAAAAATATAATTTCCCATTAAAATCAGAACATTTCGCACTCATGAAGATTATATATTACTCCACATTTTAAGATAATAGTTATCTTAATAAGCTTAAAATAATTTACCATCTTAATAGATTAAAATAAATTAACAATCTGATGAAAAGACAAGATAACAGGATATAGTCTAGAAAATTATGGCATACCAACTATAGCTCAATATAACCATAATAATATAATTCTGTAATACTGAAGCAGAGAAAGATACTAGTAGTACATTTTGCTTACAACACATAAATTCAGAAAAGAATAGAAGCACTTTGTAAATAATTAAAGTCTCTTGGGAAATCTATGTATATAAATCATATGTGGATTAATCAGTTGTCAAATGTTATTTACAAGTGACTTATAAACTGCAACTGTTTCAGCTATGGCAATCCCCAGATTTCAGAGCACTGGAATGATTAGATTCATGCTTCATAAAAGCAACTAAGCCAATTACAAGATTTATTAGTGTGCAGCTTCAGAATGCTCTGCATCCAACCTAGGCCCACGCTAACTTCTGCTGTGGGCAACTTGTGTCTTAATGCTGGCATAGGAAATAAAAACCAAATATTTTTAATAGACTTTAATTGATACTGTAAACTATCTGAGTTTAAACAATAGCCTCTACTCAGGCAGGACAAGGACAATATAGTGAAGGATGAAGAACTGCAATAAAGCCATGAAGAATTTTTACTGTTGCTAAAAAGCAGGTTGGTTCCAGGTTGAAAATTAACCAGCAAACTACACAGCACTAATTTTATCCAAAAGAAAGCCCATTAAAAAAAAGAGTTTAAAAAATCCTTGCACTCTGTCAAATACTGCCCTGTAAACACTTGACCCAAAATATACTTGGTTGCAGTTTCTAATTCTGTCAGTAGCCTCTGTGCTCCCCTGAATTGACAAAGTAGTCTGTTCTTTGCCGAGTGTTAAACCAACAGCTCTGCAAAAACCCATCTCCTCTTTGCCCTCCCTAAAGGCTCACCAGCTGGCACAGAAATCCTGAGCTTTCCATATAGCATTGAACAACTTCAACTTCAAAGTAATTTGGTACTTCTCGTTAAATTTTAGCTTCCCAACTATTTTGACGTCCATCTTGTAATCTGATGTCTAAAACAGAGCTCAACACCCCTGGTTTTAAAATGCTATTTTGCTATATTTTACAATGTTTAATGAGAAGAAACCCATCAGGCTTTGCACCTGTAAATCACGTCCTCCTTTTATGCCACATTCTACAAATCTTATTTGCCCAAAGAGGGGTGATCCAAACCCATCCTCTGTTCACACAGCTGTCTATCCAGATCACCCTGGATCACCTATGGAACAAAAACTACTTTTCCATTACTTATTTCATCATCTACAGCACACTGCCAAAACTACCAGTTTCATGCAGAGTAAAGAGCTTATGCTTCAGCTCAAAAGTTCATTGCAAGGTCCCTGGAGAAAAATAATCATATTTACTGAGCATGACCTATGTTTTGGAAAGACATGTTCATTTCCACATGTTTGAATCTTTCAAAACATTTCCTTATTTGTCTCCCTATTCAGTATCTGCAAATGTTTTCAGTGTCTGAAGGTCAAATTTGCAGATATTTTACGGTCATCTAATCTTAATATTTTACACACACCTAAGCTGTACAACTATGAGTTTTCTTCTTTCTTTTTAACTGTCTTATATTATTTTTCATTAATTTTCAAAATATTATCCTAATTCTTTTTAATCAGCTAGTGACAGAATGTTAATAGTATAAAAATAAAAGTACTTTAGCTTTCCAAAAGTAGCCACTATATTTGCCATATTTTTCATATTTGCTGATATTCTTAATGTGTCTGGACATATTCCACAGTGTTTTTGCTTTGTATTTGTGAATTTATTTTTTATTTTGAGGAGGGTGGTGATCTGTTTTCACATTTCTCCATTCCACTTTCAATTTTTAATATTAGTATTTCTCAGACTTTCCAGTAACATGAAAAAGGTTGTATTTTTCATGTGTTTCTACCTTTCTTCATTGCATCTGTTTGACTGGACATAAAATACTGCTTTTCTTTACAGATAGTTGTAGTTGGTTTTTGGTTTTCTTGATCCCCAAGTGGATAAAAATACTTTCTCACATGCAGAAAATTCTAGCTGAATAAAACACAGAAAGTTGGAATTACTATCATTACACAAGCTATACTTATTACTCAACTCCTTGACTTAGTTTTTTTCTTGCACTTTGAATTTTTACTTTCCAGCTTATATATGCCCTGCTGTTGTGCATCTGTTCTGTCTGGTGAGTGGGTGCCTTGACTCCTACAGATGACCAACACCCTTTTTGGGTAGACTGATTCTCAGCATTTAATGAATAGCATTACAAGCTGCCAGACGTAGTAAGGCTTGCTGCCCTCTAAAGCTACTGCCCCGCTCACTGAGAGCAGATGTTACACCAGTCATTTTGTGGTGGATAAAATGACTTAGGGTCACTTTAATCACAGAACAAAATTACTGCTGTCCTTCACTGTAACTGCATGTAGGATTCATTTGATAGTTTGGGAAATGCAGTGATATGTATTTAGGTTCAACTTCAGGTCTTTAACGCCATTGTAGGGTGCAGGGTAGTTTATTACTACAGTGCTGTATATTTACTGTAAAGTTTAAGGCTAAGCAATGTTTCCCTCTAAATGTGAAAACTCATAAAAAGAGCTTGAAATTTTCTTTTAACTCTTGTAATAGAAAAAACTAAACTCTTCAGATAACCAAATTCCTGTATATTCATAACATAACATGCCTTGCCATGGGAACTACAGTGACTTGGGTCTATCTTTTTAAAGAAAAGACAGTGCTCCTTGGCCTTCTCAGAATGGCATCAATACAAGAAATCACAACACCCAAGACAACTTGTGTTTTGTCTGAAGGATCAGAAGAAATGACTGAACCCACTGCAGAGTCTCATGTGACAGGAATTCTCCAAACTCTAAGCAAGGCTTAGCAGAAATTTCAACTCTGCTCCTTCTGTATAAGGGACATAGGAAAGACCATGGACCACACCAAGCAACCAACCTAGTTCACAGGAGAAGAGTGAATTTAAGAATAGGAAAAAAAGGGAAGACTTGCAGTAGTAAGATTTAAGTGAATGTCATAATCTTCCCTTCCTTTAATAAAATGGCCAATGGCATTAAGTATCCATCTGCAAACCCATGTCACTAATAGCTTGTTTACTATCAAATAAATGTCCATCCACTTATTCTGTACGACTGGAAAAAAGTTCACAAGCTTTATTTCTAATTTTATGTAGAACATACAGGAAAGACATACTTTAGGACAACTTGCAATTGTAGTGAATGGAGAAACAGTGGGATTAGCTTAAAAATTTGATATTGAATCTTAAAGGAAGCAAGGAGTTTGGGGAACACTCTGTATCCAAAAAAAAAAAAACAAAACAGGAACATTTTCAAGTGCTTTCCAGAGTTGATCCAGCATCTTTTGCTCCTAATTCATGCAGAATAATCAGCAGAATTTGACTCCTAAATCCTCTAGTCACCTTTGAAAATGAAACTCGAACACTAATAATTACATTGTAAAGTCAGAGTCAGAATAGACAGAGTACTGTTTCTTTTTCCAGTCAGATTGTAATCTATGATTGAAATTCTGAGATGCAGGAACAGAATAGTCGTAGCAGTTGAGCTTATCCTCATGAATATTTTCCTCCTCAACTCAAAATTCTTACTGAAGATGCCATTGCATCATCAGTATGATTCTTCCCCACCCTGTCTTCCAAAATGCTGAAGAGCCATCGATGCTTATAAATTACTTAGAAGATATTTGTACCATGTAAATTTTAAGCGATACATTTTAAGCAATGTAAACTAAAGGAAATGTGCGCATCAGCTCAGCAAAGACATTAACCTGTCCTAAAAAGGACAAAGGGAACCCAGATGAAATTCTATTTAAATACATTGGAAAAAATGTAACAATTCTGTATGACCACCAGTGAAAATGATCTTGTGGTAACACTTCTCCAGTAGCAATTATCACTCAAAAAATAGAAAGGATACAGAGAATATTTGAGTATATGTCATTACTTGGTTAATAAAAATATACAGCATCATTTTCTTTATGTAGTTCTGGGAAAAAAACTTTCCCTCCTGGATGTGAAGAAACTACTATTTGAGAGCTTTACACTAATATACATTGGTCATGCCAGAATGAATTTGGTACTATTTTCACATTCAAAGCTTAAAAACATATTACTGTGCCAAAGAGACTTATGATAATGTGAAAATGAATTATGTTATTCCTAAAGAAAAGTCTTTCAGTTTTTTTTTTTCCCATCCCTAAGGGTAAATCTACTTCAGAAACTCAGTGTGAAATAGAAATCTCCTGCAAGGACATTGTACAGAAACAGTAATAACCTTTTCAAAAATATTAAAGATATGACAGAAGTGAACTAATAGAGAAGTAGAAAGTTATATACTGTCTGGATCTTAATACATGGTACAGCTTAAGATCAATGGGCCTCTGAAAGTACAACAGCTGTCAGTTATGCACTGCTAATAATTATAAAGGACTAATCTGATATTCAAAAATGCAAGAATATAATGTGCTTCTGTTCTGAAAACAGGATGCCTATTTTATCTTGGTTTTCATACCAAAACTATGATCATCATATTTGAGTGTCTGTTCATTCAAAAACTTTAAAGTAACATGAAAAGTAAATTAATATAGACATGAGTGTTCATTGATAAGCAAATAAAGCATTGTTAAAAAATAAC
This sequence comes from Serilophus lunatus, assembly GCA_013399895.1. Classification (NCBI taxonomy): domain Eukaryota; kingdom Metazoa; phylum Chordata; class Aves; order Passeriformes; family Eurylaimidae; genus Serilophus; species Serilophus lunatus. The sequence goes on from VXBA01004266.1 coordinate 1,443,429, forward strand.
TTGCTATAAAATCTCAGCATTTTGAAGCAGTTTTAATACATGCTACAAGTGTCAGAGAGTGGATTTTTGATTGGTTTGCCCAAGTCTAGCTGCGTAGGAGAATTTACCTTTCACAGACAAGAGGCCTGGACTCGTTCAGGACTGGACCCAGTGATGAGCAAGGCTGCCGAGGTGGTGGTGCTATTGGAACAGAGGAATCCAGGGAACTTGTTTTCCGATGCAAGGTCTCCTGTGCCAGCCCAGCGGCCTCGCTGTCGGTGGGACACGGTCCGGCTTTGCTCTGCGTACCCGCTGAGGGAAGCTCTGGCCCCACTGCTCCTTGCAGGGCTAACTCTGCGGCTGCTTGCTCAGCCTCCAGCGTTGGGGATGCTGGAGGTGACAATCGAGGCTTGCGTTTAGTGGATGCTCCAGAAAGTAGTTTCAGCAAACCTTTTTTTTCTTTCTGTAAATCAAAAGCCTCGTTTTAGAACACAAGTCTCCTGTAAAGAGTTGAACACTTCCTTCTAATAGATGACATTATGCTCAGAGAGGACTCAGTAACTATGAGATACTTGAAATTGTAAAAATTAAAAGGTAATTATGAAAATTATAGAAGAAAAAGCAAATTATTAATGTTCTAAAGAGAAAAGCAGTAAGTAGTTTAGACCATAAACTGGCTAAGTCCTTTCACTCTGTTAGGTTAAACCTTAACTTAAAATCCTCTATCTCAATCTGTTGTCTAGAAAAAGTTGTAAGGAGTTAGATTCCCAAAACAGGAATTTAAGAAGTAAACCATTTCATTAACATGGGCATTTCTAGGAGGACAGAGTCATATTCAACCAAAGAGGGAGAAAAGTCTGCTATGGAAGCTGCTGCTTAGATAAGTTTATTTTATTTATCTTCCCTCAGTAAGGGAAGACCTTCATGACTTTACAAAAATTTGCCCCAAGGAGAATGTATTGTGTTTTGCTGCTCTGCTAGAGGGGAGGATTGTAAACATTCTTTTTGCTTGTCCAGACAAGAATCCCTGAAGACTATTACCTACCCTGAAGAGAATTATTTAAGTAGCTTTTGTGTTTCTTGTCTTTTTTTTTCTCAGGGGTGTGGCAGTGATCTTCTTACCAGCCCTCTGACTGACAGAATTTAGTGCTTATGAGAGGTGCCAGATTGTAAGCCCTGGAGACAAAAATAAGCTATTTAACCACAGCCAGAGAAAAGCATGAGCAATGTGAGATTTTTTTTATAGCCTGAGACATAGTGGACTTGGTGAATTAGAATGCCTCAGTCCTTTTTCCAAGTCTCCAATAGTTTACAGCCATTTCAGCAAAGATTTCTGCTGTCTAGTAAATGAGAAATAAAATGAGATTAAAACAGTCCAAATATATTAGCATCATTCACCTTAAAGTATAAAAACTTTTCTAAAAGTCCTGTTTAAAGGCACCTCAGTCTGATTTCCATGTGTATGGATAAAGCAATTTTAAAACAAAGTTTTAGGTGTATCCATTCAACAATAATCAACAAATATAACTAAAAAGTGACTGACATTATTGTACAGCCTATTAAAATCTTTATAAACTTCATTAAGGAGTGCATGTGACAAAAATTGCAAGGTAAAGTCTAAAACATTTGAGATGTAAAGACAGTTGTCCCAAGGAATACAAAATTTCTAAACACACCACCACTGTAAAACAAAATCAATTAGAAAGTTGGAGGAATTTTTCCGACTACAATATAGTATAATCACCTGGCTTGGTAAACAGTGAGAATGAATTTAAACACAGAGGAAAATACATCAAATAGAATGAAGCATAATCACTACAGATTGTACTAATCTACATTTAGGAAAGACAGTCCATCAGCGTGCTTGCTTAATAAAGAAGGCAATGTAAAAGAATATTGATTTTCATTTTATTTTTATGAGACTGGAATTTTTATGTTCCTGCAAGTTCATGGTTTGTTTTTTTTGTTGTGTTGCTTCATCTCCTAAAAGATTGTACAATGAAAATGAGAGAATTCAAGGGAATGATTTTATTCTCTACCTACCTTGCCATCCTTATCTGCTTTGCTGACAGCAGCATTTCCACCAGCTGCTAAAGCACTCTCTGGAGATGCAGGAGCTCCAGGGTGTGTGTTTACAGTTTTTCCACTAATATCTCCCTCCAAAGATGAAGCAGCAATGTTAGGAGAATTCAAAGAAGCTGCTGCACATGCCAGTGGGATGGTTGAGCGGTTCACATTCACCGCTGTGACATAAGAAGCACTATTTGGAAGCTGGGGCTGGAGCTGCTGGGAAGCAACAGAGTGGTGGGGAATGATCACAGCTGCAGGAATAAGGCATGTTGAACTTTGTGCTTGTATGGGTGTGACTGCTGCCGTAGGTCTTTCTTGACTATGTGAGGCAACTAGAACAAAAGAATAAAACATGAGATAGTCCATCCTTTCACAAGATCCACAAAGTGAGGTACAGTGACTGTGTTACAGCTAATCTGTCACAAGAAGTTTCCTTCCCACCTTCTTAACTTTTATTCATATTTTACAATGACATGATATGGCATGAAATTTATCTTACCTGAATAAAATAGAAGCATATGCTACCCTACTTGCACCAGTATGCAGTAGAAGAATAACAGTACTGCAACAGTTGTGGGGAAATTCAAGCTCCTGAGTAAAATGCTTCACATACAGAGAGAGATGCTAAGTGAAGATTACGTTTTAGTACTTAGGAGCTAGTTAAATACTGCCTGGAACTTGTTTGCTCCTTCTAATATGATACCTAGTTGTCAGGACACATAATGGAAGTAGGAAGAAACACTCCTTATAGAAACTGCTAAAAATATAATTGAGTTGTTTGCCCAAACTATTCACGAAATCCACAACAGATTTAGTGGGTCTTTCAAACAGTAAGTACAGTGGCAATTACTGCTATTGTTTCTTGGGATATTTAAATACAGAAGTGGACTTACCCATACCCCTGTGAAATAAAAAGGAACATCTACACTGAAAGCTGGAGAATAGCACAGGGCTGAGTATACTAACCTGGGTTGCAGCCAAGCTGCAAAGCACTGAGCTCTGCATGAACTAATTTATCATTTCCAAGAAGTAACATTATAGTCATCATCAGTCATATATGCCTTTGGATCATTTCAACAGCTTGAGCATCTCTGTACCACTGGGTGGTATGAAGTACAGACACTTTAACTGAGCAATATGAGGCAAAATTCAGCATCCTGGTGTTGCACAGTCCCTGTCCTTAAAATACTTTGAAAATATCTATTGAAGGAGAGGTCCTCCCTCTAGCTTGGTGCATGTGCATCTCAAATATATCAATTCATTTTGACTTTTAGATACTAATTAGATTTTCAGACTTGTTATAAGTGATACAATAGAATCAAGCCTCCAGCACTTGCTGTCTTTATTCTGCTTTCTACAAATTCCTCTGGTAAGTTGGTTAAATTGCAGCTAACAGTGTATTAGAGAAGACTGACAAGGTTCCCAAATTTAATATAACAATCCCACAGTATTATACCCGATTACTATCTCTATGATAAGAAACAGAAGTTCTTTCTTTAACAAAGAAAGAATAAATTTTAAAAAAAGCACATAATTAAATGCCATATCTAATTTTTTGATAGATAACCTCTTCCCCTGTAGCAGGTCCTTGCTAAATCTGAGTAGCATAAACGTTTCAAGAGGAAGATAAGGAGAGTGCAGCAAGACTTTTTGGTAAAAAAAAAGCCCAATTATTAATGCTGCTCTTTGTTTGTGAGATGTCAGTTTTCTTACAAGTAGCTGCTATTCTTAAAGACATGTCTATACTCACATGTAATTTATATAGTACAAGCATTTTGTTTACTTATCCCTGAAGGAATTGATAGGAAAATACTTCAGATCACCCTATTTGCAGTCTGTCCTTTAATGAAATAGGCAGAATGTATGTTTTCTTCATCATTCCCTTTAATCAAAGGCTGCATACTCCCTCAGCAAAGGCAATGTCAAGCAATGTCTCACTAAGAGCATTTGAAGAAGGATCCTCAAAGCCCTGAGCTAAACTGAAATTGGAGAACAGCTCTGCAAAATGCAGCATTAATCTGTGCAGCCTCACCAAAAGAGCAATACTTAGCAAACGTGCTAGGGAAAGCTCAATATGATCATGTTTCAGATGCTGACTACAAAGTTCTCTCTAACATATGAACATAAAAGAGCCATTATTGCTTCAGTTCTCAGGTCTTTATAAGGGACAGATCTGTATTTGTGACTGAACAGCACACCTTCACACAATCTGATGTTAAGTTCTCTGCATAAAGAGTGCAGTCCCTTTGAATTTCCCATTTCGGATTTGAAAAGTTTGTCAGATGAATGGAAGGGTAAAAGCTTATTCATCTTGACAGTGGTGCAGAGATGTAGGGACAAAAAAAGCCTCTGGAGCCCACAGGAGCTTTCTCCTTGGTGCTGTCACTTGCAAGCTTCTAGGCAGCTCAAAAGAAACATTTAGAGTAGAAACCACCTGTGCCTGAGCAGCAGCAAAGTACAGATGCTTTGCTTAGTTTCTCTTAGTAGCAGTCGACAGCATCTGGTTATTTTTCTTTGAAGGTAAAGAATAAAGTTGTTATAGAGGAGTAGCAGATCTGTTCCAGCTAAGATCAGACTGGAGGAAGATGGGCCAATTAAGGAAATAAAACACCTAGAGACATATATACATACCATACCTTCAAAACCAAACCTGGTGCTGACATCTGAACATGCACAAGGTGTTTTAGGAAATGCACGACTCTGAAGAGGGAGTATGCTAATTCATGGAACTTGAGACCATAAGAAATAACCATTCTTAAGGGGATAACAGATCATAACATTAGCATCTTTTGCTTTCTCTTCTGCTCTGCAAATAAGAATCTTCCGATTTAAAAAAACTTTTTGCCAAGACTCTCAGCCAAGAGATCTCAGATCCTAAATTCAAGGCTGAAAGAGGGAACACTGGGATAATCCTAAACAGTTTGTCTTTTTTTTTTTTCTTTGAAGACTCTTGGAGCAACTAGAACTCATTAGGCTCCATTTTTGAGGTACTTTCTTAGCCTGGCAAATCCACAGAGGACTGCATGGATTTGGCAAACAAAACCTCTTGAAAACAACACTATCAATCATTTTGAATCTGCATTTAAATAACAAGAAGGCATGTTTCACTATGATGTGGCCTGCCCCAGACATTAAATGTAGATTTATACCTTTTAGAAACACAGAATTTTACTACATAGATCATATGGATCTTGAAGTCAGTATAGTCTTAGTGTTTCAGAGACAAAGCTGAAAGAAGTTGCAGTCAAGGTTAAGAGAACAAACTGGAATGCCTAAGGATCAACCCTGGGCCAAACACCTGAAAAAGAAGAAGGAAGAAAACTACAGGTATTCAAAGATGTTAGAAAATAATTTAAAAGTGAATGGTAAATTAGAGCAATCTGTAGCTGTTATGCAGTAAACATACAAAAAATAAGCTATGACTCAGATGTTCTTATCACTTTATTACTATATGAATTGCATATGAGTGGGGAAGCTCAAAGAATGTGCCCATCCCAGATACTGCTGGAACAAAAAAAATTTCCACCTAAATTACTTGCATATTAATTCCCAACAGTAGGAGCATATACATACACACAGTTGCTTAGAAGAGAATAACAAAAGATTCAACAATTCAGAAGGATATATTGTCATTTAAACTCTAAACAATGACATAGAAAAAAACCCAACACATAAACATATATCCTCACTCCAGCCACTTGCCCAGACAGACCCTGCTGTTTGTCTACCACACAGAACAATTTTTTGCTTTTTTTTTTTTTTCTTACCTGTTCTAACTGCATTGCGGGCCTGGTTGACTGTCATTTGTCCTGTCACGTGCATAAGGACCTTGGTTTGAGGACTAGTTTGGATATGTGCTGCAGAAACCACAGCTGTGGGTACTGTGCTGGAGTTCACTGCCACACCATTCCCCTGGAGCTTCTGGGATGTTCCACTAGCAGTGGAAGGGCTGACCATAGTTACCACTCGTCCTGTTTGGCCAGCAGCAGATATGGGAACTTTTGTTTGTGATGCACTTGTCACTGTCCTGCCAAAATTAAAAGCAAAGCACTGAAACAACTGAAAAAATTAGCTAAAATTAGCTAAATCACGCAAGTCTTCTATTATCAAATTTTAGAATTAAATACAAGAACAGAAAAATTCTGGACTTGTATTTATACACTTGTATAATAATATACCTTGTAACGGGAGCCACATAATTTCCTGGAAAAACACCTATCTTGCTTGTATGCATGGAAGTTCCTTTGAACCAGCCATCTTGGCAGCGTTCAAACACTAGGAACATTTCTCCCTTCCGGAGTTCCAGCTCATCTTCTTTTCGAGGAGTGTAAGGATATATGGCAATATACCTAAGGGACAGGAAAGAGATGCAATTGACAAAGCTACAACAATTGAAAACATCCCTTGTGTTTCTTGGCAAAACAGTTCTGTAGGAGACGAGAAGGCACAGCAGAAAGGGTTATGTGTTAGTTGATCCATCATACCATTACAATATTAAACCAAGTTATGGCAATATTAAAGGAAACAATGACAGTTAAGAATATCCTCTTAACTGCACTTTAACGGAATGTAAAATAGTTATATAGGACTGTCCATCTTCCTAATTAAGTTAGTTATTTTAACTAAGTAGGCGTTTATCAACTACATGCTCCACCATATCCCACTTCTCTCTCCCTACACCTCCTTCTAGTAGCTTGTACACTTTGTGACACCAACTTCTTTTTTATTTGGGGAGAATGTTGGTTGGGGGTGACAGATCAGTATTAGAACTACTTTTCAAAGTGCAAAACTGGAATTTCCCTGTGCAAACTGCAGTGCAAAACAAAAAGATACGTTACTAGAAATTGAAGTCTATGGGTCAGGTAGTTAGCATTACTCGCTTGTCAAGTTTATTTCCTTTTTTAATTTCTAAGCAAGACTAATGCATAATGCAATGCATTTGATTCGTAGTGAGAGTTCAGAAAAATTTTGCATTTTTTCTTCTAAAAAACCCCATTCTTAGCAAAAAGAAGTTAAAAAAGTACTGAAGCCCCTGCAGTTGCATCTTGGAGTGTTCCTGGGGAAGTCTTTAAATAAGACTGCACAATTTTCTATTAAGATATTAGAAGGCAATACTGTTATAATCCCTATAGTGTTCTATTTTCTGCCACAGTTTGAACGTAAGAAAAATGTTTCAATTGTTTATATAATTACTGACCCAAACTTATGGAAAATGGCATTCTAATAAATTCCATTTTCTCAAAAAGAATATACTTTTCACAAGAGGCAGCCAATTGAGTAGACGGGTGGACTATCCCCTTTTTTGAAAAAGGATCTAGTTACTTACAGCGTTAGTCTTTCCCACTCCCCTTGTAATCCCAAGGGCAAAGAAGTGGCTTTACAAAACATTCTTTCATCAAAATTGTCTCTTGTGCACAGTAACAATAACATTAACTGCATGCTTCTCCTTTTTACATTATGTTTTTGTCCCTTGCTGTCCACTACAGAAACTTTTCCATATCTGCAAAAATCCCTTGAGGGTATTATAGGTGCTTGGTAAACCAAGTAAAAAAACGCACTTTAAAGGTAACATATGGTACACTGGCAGCAGAAGGCTTCACTGGTACAGGATTTAGGGGTGATCTATAAAGCCATATACAGAAGCTCTATGGAAGAGCAACTGATGTGCTTTAACTGATGTTCATTAACTTCCCTTTTAGTTAAAGCATTCCAAATTTCATTAGTATCCTCACACAGAGCAACTGTTTAAAGATGGAGGATGGAAGTAAATGAAATGGGGACTTGATTAACTGCACTAGGCACAGTAATCCATAAGAAACAGTGTTAAAATGCTTGACACCAAAAAACCAGCCCAAATCCAGATGCACCTGCTATACAAGAAGGGTGCCCTTTTGGAGTGGGAGGAAACCTGGTGGGAAGATAAAAAGAAAGATACAGAACAAAAGCGGTCTTTGCATTATTCAAACACGTCCTATGAGATGGTTCAGCATCTCCTGATTTTTATATTTTTTTTATTGTTCCTATTCATCAAGCTGCACACAAAGAAATTTTCAAGAAGAGAGATGTTGTCAGCAGCACATGTTAATGTACAAAATATTTTCACTCAAAAGGATGACGCACATTTGCTTGTGTTACAAGTGTGAAGACAGAGTGCTAACTAGCAGCTTTCTGCCTTCATTCCAAATTGCCACCCACTAATTAAGTGCAGTGTAGAATCTTTGGTCAAATTTCAATTGCAACTGACACAAGCAGTCTGACAGTAACATGCTAATATAACAGTCTGAATGAAATATAGCACTTTCTGTGTTTTGGCATAAGTTATTCCATATGAGAATAGCCTTTTTATACCATACATAATAAAAAACACTGAATAAATTCACTCCAATATTTGACACTTGTGATTTACACAGTATTCAGCGCTAACACAAGGATTCATTCATGTTCTGCATAATACTTTATATTTTTGATGTGAGCCCTTTCTGTACACAGCTACAGCTGATTATGTTTATCTAAGACATAAACAACATTCAATATGAAGGCTGTTTGAGGATATCACCTTACGTATGCTTTTGTTCTGAGCTGTATGCTTGGCTTTCTGGCAGTTCTCACAGAACATAACCAGCTATCATGATATACACAGAGGTGAAGTTATCAATCTTATTCCATTTTTCTGACTGGCAGAATGTTTCAATATTACTTACACGCTTGGACGAGTTTGTGGTCGTAAATGGGCCATTTGGTCAGTTGATCCTGATGTAGACCTTTGCATTACACCTGTAGACTGAGGTCCAGAAGCAGCTGATGCAATGATTGCAGCAGACAAGAGAGGTGGTGGTGGAAGTGGGGGATTCATATTCTGATTTTATAAGAACAAAAAAAAGTACCAACAGATGATCAGTATTGTTTGAGGAGTTGAATCAGTGGCAAAAAAACCAAGAACATGACATTCTAAGGAAATGAAAAAAAAGCCATCCAAGTCCAGTATTCCTTCACTGAGAGGTATGATATAACTGTAAAGTTAGGTTTGACTGTATTTCTCTTTTTCCAGTTTATATTCTTGAAGTTTTGGCAGCCAATTAAGCAAATGACAGGCAATTTCTCAGCACAGGAAAAAATGGAAAGCATTGTTTCTAATTATATCACCTTTAGGATAGGGCTCGATAAAAATTCAGAAGCCTTCCAGGAGGTAGATTTTGCATCCTGCTGCAGACTGTACTTCATAACATGATTGTTTTTGTAACCTGAAGCTGAAACATAATATACAATTCAGCTGCAGTGCACCCAAAAGCACTCCTTCTGGGGGAAATTTTCTTTTGATGTATGAGTTACAAAAGAGAGCACCATATGAGACCATAGTCACTGAGCTATTGTTACCATTTTCTCCTATTCTTCTAGTTTAAAGAGCTAGCTTTTGAAATTCAGTATTATCAAGACTGGTAATCTTTTAACAAATTCCCCAGTAAAAAGGCACTGCAGATTGCAGATTGGAATGGGGGTCCTGCCTACATACTTCTGTGCCTTTTGAGAATCAATGGAGCAATTGTTACCTTCTGCTCTGTAAAGCTTCACACAATTCTTTAAGACCTTGTGTACCGACACTCCTGGGAAAACCCACTCACAAAAGGAGAGCTTTTCTTTTCCCCCTTCCAAAAATAACTATTTGTGTTATAACACGCACAAAAAGAGTAATAAAAAAACCCCTCTGACATTTAAAAATATGAAACTGAATTTATTTCAAACAATCTTCAATTTAAGGCAATCCTTTAGTACTGAAACAAAATTCTAAACCACAACACTTAAGGCTTACACAAACCACAGAACTAGAATATTAATTAACACAATATCCTGGAAATACTGTACTTCCGATACATCAGCATAAAAATGCACAGAATTACATTATCAGTTAGGAAAATATGTAACTGAAAGTCATTTTAATTTCCCTCAAACAGTCTACTTCTACAGTGAAACTTTTTTCTCTTTTTTGAAACCAAAACCTCTACGGAAACTAAGCTCTAGTTCTACACTCTTTGATTATTACCTTTCCGCATTTGGTGAAAATGTTCATAAAAAGACAGCTCTATAAACCAGTTTTATGCTATCAAGACACGGTAAAGAATTGCATAACTAATAGCCCTGAAATCTAGAGAAAACTGATCAACTCTTACAGTTATTCAGTCAAAAGTCAAAACTATCCATACAACAATTTTTTTCAAGTATCTAGATCATTCATTCTACAACATTTCTCTTTCAGCTGGTTTACAGCAAAACTTATTTCCCCCTCCCAGTCAGCTTCAACAAATGTCTTAGCTGAATCCAAGCTGAATGTGAGCATGTAACTTTCATGCAACTTGTCAATAGAACATAAATTTAAATATTTTTTTAGGCATTCAAATTTCTTTATACATGGTGGAACTTCCAAATCTACATGGGAAATGATTAGCTAGAATTCTTTAAAATTAAACCTACTCATGCACAACATCAAGGTTGTCACAATTCTAAACTTCCTGCATCTCTAAAGATATAAATGCTGAGCATTGTATTTTATCTATTTGAACACATTATATACACTGAAGTTTCAGCTGCAATAAAGGCACCTTCACAGCTCTATTTTATTCTGCCATATTCAGGTTCTGCTCCCCTCTCTGTGTCTATCAGCATAGTAATGAGAATTACAGTGAGCCACAGTCTAACTGAACTCGTAAAGGCTTGGCAAGTACTCAGAAAACTAAATAAACTAGCTGGTAGACTTGAAAGGACTAACACTCCTCAGCTTGCATTGCTACAACTTGATAAAATAGGCCCAAATGTACCAGCCAAGTTTTTGAAAAGTTTTCTGGCCTGTAAACACATTTCTAGCTAGGTGAGAAATACACTTACCAGAGCACATGCAGTTTTGACGGTTACCACAGTCAACATTACATGAAAGAATACATGCAAACTGCATATGATTCAAAAAATATGCTTAACAATAATCAAGAGTATTTTATGCAGTTGAGGGGGGAAAATTGAAAGTTTCTGCAACTACTTTTCAGACACCAGGTGTACTTTCAAGCATATTGAACACCAAATAAGTGATTTTTTTTTTAATTGGAAGGTGAAAAAAATACACAATTTGATACTTAATTTGTGTTAAAACTTCAATTAGTACCTATACTATGCACATACATATTACTAAATTTAAATATAATTAGGCTGCATTCCCATATCAGTCAATTGGAGATCAGTAATCAGCTCACCCAAAGAATAATAAAAGGCATAGCAGTGGAAGAGAACATTCACTGACTGTTGTCACTACCATGAGATCTAGAAAAAAATATATGGCTTGCAAATTTCCCTGAGGGCTAACAAATTATGTTAGGCTCATGTTTAACAAAGTTCCTAAACTATGTTATCAAGAACAAAACCTAATTGTTTCTTTCAACTACTTCCTCTTTCTAACAAAAGCTGATTTGAATTTTTGTTGCTTAAAATTAGGAGAGTTCTTATTTAAACTTCCTTCTAACTTACACTATTGAATCATCTGGAACTACACAAAAGAGAGCTAAATGTCATTAGTATACTATGTAACCTGCACAGCTTGTGCCTCATTAATAATGATTCAGACTGGCTTATGTACTTCAGCACAGAGGGGCAACTTTCTGTGTGTGTGTGCGTGTGCACAAGAGAAGAACACCAAAAAAATTAGGGATTCATTTCTTAAACCATCCGTATGGAAGTGAATGCAAACCATCCAGATATAGATATGGACATCTAGGTTGATTGCAGCCCAAAGCACTTTTCACTTCTCAAGAGACTGTAAAGGCAGAATGAAAGGAAGGTAAGTTCTCTCTTGTTGCTACATTGTTTTTCTGCTGCTGTTTCTGTTTTTCCCATATCACGGTTCAAATCACATACTTCAAGATTTTTTTCAGCAAATTCCATGGCAGCTAGATCTCCATTAGATAACTACCTTACAAATTATATCCAAGGATTTCTCCCAAATAAATGAGCTTTACATAATGGTACGTGCGTAATTTCACCCAACAACTACTGAACTTCGCATCTGTTTTTTATATTTTACAAAGCACTTTAAATGTACTAAGCACCTACAAGGTTCAAAAATGCCAGTGGCCTAGAAGAGTGAACCAATTAATGCCCCCATTAAGGGTAAAGTTGTCGTTTGAAGACCAAAGAACAGTGTGAATTCCCAGGCAAAAGCCCTAGCTGTGTGAAATCTATCTCAGTTCATAGCTTCTTCAATTTCAAAGAATCAAACCTCAAAATACAACACAGGAATTAATGCTGTTGGCTAAAGAGTTGCTGCTGCAAAATAAAACTTTTAAATAATCACAGGTTTTAAGAATGCAAATTAAAATCGGGTTAAATGATACAAGCAGCAGAGTGTATATATGGGAACTCAACAAAACCACTCTCATTCCTAAAGCTTATTTGTGTCAATTTTGGCTGCAGATTTGTAAATTATTTACTTCATACAATGTTTGGTACCAAATAGCATCTACAACGCATTAGTATGGATGAAATTAGAATTAATACAATTGGAATTTTTGAACCACCATAAAAGTTCCCAAAATAACAGTGTAGGAAACTGTATTGCAATCCTATACATGTACACACATTAAAAGAGTCACAGGCACTTTGGGCTAGGAGTTAATTCAAACTGTTTTAGAGAAATTTGCTATACAACAAGATAGCTCAAAATATCTCCTCTTCACAATAAAAAGATATCTTTCTTACAGAAGATTAGAGAAGACACTAGCTTTTCCTTGCTTTGAGATTTAGGATAGATAAATGTAGCAAAAATTCAGAATTACTGTAAAGGAATATATCCTTTTCATCTTCACTGATGGGTAATCATGTTCATCCTCAGATTTCTTATTTCACCTTTAATTTGAGTGTACCATTAAATAAAAGTTGTATAAATGGCTTGCTCTCAAAGAACAATTACTTTCAATAGTGCTATAAACACCAATACACAAGGAGATCCAATGAAACGACCTTCATGCTAAAGAGAAACATGTCCTGTTCCCATCCAATTCTCTTGTCATTTGCTTAGTATCCAGAAATTAAGAAAAATCTAAAGGGGGAAACTTAGAGAAACACAGGAATTTATACTTACAAAAGCAAAAAATATAAAAGGACTCAAGACAACCACTTCTGATTTATTAAAACATACAATCACAATCGTTCCGCAGCTTAAAATTAATGCTCAGAATGTTAGGAAGGTTACTTCCAGAAGGGAAACATCTACAGAAACAAGAACATTACTTGCTCTCTTGACCTGTCAGAACTATTTTGCACATTTCTAAAATGAAAACAAGAGTTTCTGAAGCAAAAGGAAAAGTGGAAACAAAAGACAAACTTCACAGTCTGTGATTTTAGAAACTGCATCATCATCCAACATCATCTATAGTACAAGAACACAGGAATGACCTGACTCTAGCCTAAACTGCCAGCTTACATTTTAGCCATGCTGAAAACAAGTCAAGAAGAAATAGAACATTATGTACAGAAAGTTATTGACTTTTAAAGAGGATGGCAGAGAATAATTAGGGTTCTCCATGGGAATTATATGCTTAATTGGAAACATAAGCAGGAACATGGTTATCACAAAGAGAAAGTAGCACCCCAAGATACAGGATGATCATATGGCAGGAGTTTCATTCCATGCTGCATTTAGCACTGTAATTTAATTCCTGTGGGTACCAACAGTGAAATCGCCTTGGAACAAGCTTATGCAACTAAAGCACCCAGGGTGGTTTAATGACTGCACCAGCACCAAAATCAAGTATTTTTCCATGATGGCATAATGAAGAACTACTGCTTATTAACAAACAGAAGTGTTTGTTACTGAGAGGAAAAAAAAAAAAAAAAAAGCAGCTTCTGGCAGAACTTTTGAAATGATGGATTTTCTCCTGGCTGCTCAATCCTCTCCAAAACTTCAACATCTCAGCCACAAATTAAATCATTTACTCGATGTTTGCAGCATATGCTAGCTAGGCTTGCATTCTGCCTAACAGCACAAATTATACTCAAACTGATTTTGTTTGCCCAGTTCTCACAGGTATTTTCTGAAGGACAGGGTGAAAGAAGTATAAAAGACTCCATGGATCAATATATAAGCAGCTAGTATTAGATATACACATCATAGGCAAAAAAAAAGACCTTTAAGTCTTTTCTGATGGATACCAACTTGAACATGAGCCAACAATGTGCCCTTGTGGCAAAGAAGGGTAATGGTATTCTGGGCAGCGTTAGGAGAAGTCATGCTAGCAGTTCAATGAAGGTGACCCTTCCCCTTTGCTCGGCACTGATAAGGCAAAACCTGGAGTGCAATATTCAGCTCTGGGCTCCCCAGAACAAAAGACAAACACATACTGGAGAGTCCAGTGAAGGGTCACTAGGATAATTAAGGAACTGGAGCTATGACTGTTCAACCTAGAGAAGGTTCAGGAGGACATCACCAATGCATTTAAGTAGCTGAAGGGAAGAAACAAAGATGATGAAGCCATGCTCTTTTCAGTGAAACACAGGAGTTTCAGTGTGAGTACAAGGAAACAGTTTTTCACTGTGAGGGTGTTGGAGCACTGGCACAGGTTGCCCAGAGAGGCTGTAAAGTCTCCACCCTTGCTGATATTCAAAAGCTAGTTGGACATACTCCTGGGCAACTGGCTCTAGGTGGCCTTGCTTGAGCAGGAGGGTTAGACAACAAGAGGCCCTTCTAACCTCAGGCAGGGCAAAAGCACATGGTCTATATATAGTTTTCAATAATAAAATCATCTGTCCGGAGAGAAAAGAATATGGAATGCATGTACCTGGATGAGAGCAACTACAACATCACTGAAGATGATAAAAATTTGTGGGATCAGAGTGAGTATTTAGCTGAGCATAAACTTTGTGCCTTACTCAGGCCAAATGAATATAAACAAATTCTCAAGCTATAACAAGGTAAAAGGGTCATACTATCAAATTTTCATCACTGAAAAAGACTGTGCAGTACTGTTCCCAGTTCATGAATATGTCACCATGTGCATACCACACCAGAAGGAAGTATTGGAGATAATTTAGAAAACAACAGCATCCTAGCTTAAAAGACTGAAAAACATAACTTAGGAGTCCCAAAGAAAGCTGTCAAAATGCAACCAAGCCACACCTAAGCATTTACTTAACAAAAAGTTGATACCAGAAGATAGACAATTCTGCCTTTGATTTTGCAAACAAATGTGTAAAACGATAGAAGTGCCAAAAGTTGAAAATAAAACTAGACACATTTAGCAGCAAGGCTATTCATCATGTTTTACCTGTCTTAAAGATACCGGGAAAATTAAACACTTAAACAAGATCAAGTTTTGGAGTTTTTTCTTTGGATTGTTTGTTTTGTTTTTTAAGCTAAGTGAAGATTTATTACTCAAAAGTTAAGGACACAATCTTTGGACAAGAACAGAATTTCAAGAACTCATATGGTCAAAATAACATCTCATTATGTTCCCTTGAAGATCTGTGAAAACTGGTATCCACAGTCTTTACTGCAGTTAAGGTCAGGCAATATGATATTGGACATTCCAGAGCTTCTGTACCACAAGCATAGGAAACTAACGAACTCCGGCTGGTTTCAGAAAGAAGTCTTGCACTTCATTTATCCAAAGGAAACAGAGTTGCAATGCATTTCTTCCCTTAAAAGATGTCTTATTTGCAACACTTTTTCCTATTGATATGCCACACGGTCATTTGCCACATTATTTTATTTAATGAGGGGACAGCAGGGTTCTGAACTTATTTTAGAGAATCTTGATAATCTTGAGTTAAGTAAGACAGATATATCTGTCAGCTGTTGTCTCAAGTTAATGTTTTCTGTAACATCTTGCTTGCCTCCAGCAAGCATAATCTCTTTTGTACTCATGCTTAAAAGAAACACTATTCCGGAAGGAGGTGTGCTTCTCATGTTTACTACAGAGAAAATAGAGAGGAAAGATGAAGAAATGTATATGCATCACTAGATGCAAACATTATTGTATCAAAAGTGCTTTTTCTATAGTTGAATTTATACCACTGTCTATCGTCATAAAATCATAATTTCAAAACAGTGTATCAGAACTTGAGAAAAAAAATAAATTACTGTGTAAGACCAAAGAAAAATGGGAATGCTGAGTTTTCTTGAGCAGTACTTACACCAAGAGCAGCTTGGTAGGTAACTTCTGATGGGAAGGTGAATGAAGGCCCTGTTGTGACTGGGCTGCTAGGAGGTGGAGTCACAATTAGCCCCGTAGTACCGATATGAACCTATGAAAGAGAAAAAAAACAGCAGAGTCACTTCTGTATAATAACTGTTTTTGATACAGCTGTAAGCTTCATTGTCAAAATCATCAGTACTCTACTACCTGTAACCTTAAACTAAAACTAATTTTTTGTTAGATACTCATGCAAACTATTGGATCACACTGTTAATTTTTTTCCCACCCTGACATTTCTGAAACTTCAGAGATATATTGAACCTGCAACATGAAATACACTTTCACCAATGTCAGTTTTCTTTTTTGTCCACAAAAGCCTGTCAGATCCCAAAGACATTCAAATAAAGCATATTTACTTGCTCATGTAAAATACCACCAATACTTGCTAGACTCTTACTATCTCTCTTCCCAAAGTGTAATCATTATGTGAAACAGCCAATTGTTCACAAACTACTGAACAAATGAAAAAAGTATTTTTTACTTATCACAACCTGATTAATATAGTATGTTTCTGGAGTACATGTAATCTTCAAACTGAAGATTCTACTTTTACTAGCATACACTTTATAAATATTATTATATTCAATTTAGGAAAAAACTTTCTAGTTTTCACAGTTTATAAAGATCATTGTGGCATGTTAGAACGTAATAACTGTGAAAAAAAAAGCCTACAAGACCAAAACTATTTGTTATCATTATATAAGAAGTGTTATAAAATATTTTCCTTAAATGTTCTCATGTTGGAAGATAAGTTGTGTGAAAGTGTATGTTTAATATTAATTACATATAATTAATCAGTTGAAATAAGTAATATGACAAGATCAGAAGCCTTTATAGTTATAGCTGATGTGAATTACCTGAGATGGGGCACTACAGGAAAGTCCTGTCAGCTCACTTATGCGGGCTGCTGCAGTTGGGTTGCTGGAGCTGATGAGGACAGGAGGACTAATTTCCATTGAGTGGCGATTCTGAGAAGACTGTGAAGCCTTGTTGGACATGGTGAGGGAGGTAAAAGAGTGTCGCTTTTTGGTGTTTTTCTTAGTATCTGTGTGCTTTTGGGTTGAATTGTTGTGGGCTGCCCCAGAGGTACCTTCTCCAGAGTCAACAGCAGAGCCTGAGGGCTTGTCCAATTCTATCAGCTGTTTGGCTGCAGTGTTAAACTGTAAAGAACCAGTACCGCATTAGCATCTTTGTAATTTATAAAAATCACTTGAATGCAACAAAGAAAATCTATTTTCTTTTCACTCATATACAATAGAATTTAAACCATGCAGCTTAAAACTGTGACATACAAACCTACTTTACAAATTAGTCATTACAGAATGACAAATCATTCACTACAAATTCAACATACATACTGTTGGGCTGGTGTGGACTACATGGATTAATTCAGCAATATCTACTGCCTGGGTCATCCAGAAGTTAGACTAAATCACAGCAGTAGTCCCCTTTGACCTTATAATTTAAAATTCTGTATTACAAAAATTCTACAATGTTCTTTTTCATTTTAAGCATTTTTATGTTGTGACTGAATGGTATAAGTCCACATCTTTGCGTATGAGCTCTTGAAGATATTCCTGCTAGTATCCCTTGGTATTTGTGTGCATCCTTTAAACTACCAGCAGTAAAAAAAAAAAGGCTTTCTAAATGCAGGTTTAAGAACATAGTAGGACAGAATAAATAGCCAGCTATATCAGTGTAATCCATGACAATTGGTACCAATACAAGCATAAGATGGTGTAAGGAGAAAAGAAATATATATGGGCAATTTTGTGGAAATACATTTTTCTAATGCAGAGACAGCATGTCAGTGCTTAAGAATCCTCTAAGATTTTTCTTTTTTGTAAGCTTAGCTAATGAATTTTTGTTCACAATGAGATTTTCTATCTGCTAATTTGTTAGAACAATAATACATTAAATGCAACAAATCCTTTCTTTCTAATGAAGAAATGTGAAAACCACACATTTTATTCTTATAATGAAATATAAGGTATGTAATGGTGGGAGAGGAGAAGGAACCAACAAACAAACTCCCCTACATTTTTCATATACCCTTTATTTTCAGAATATCTTACTTATATTTGAGAGCTATTAGAAATAATAATCTCATAACTCTAATTTATTCATGAGATGAAGTAACATGAGCACTAGTTTTCTGAATATGTACCCCTAAATGTGAACAATTCCTTGGAGAGTGTAGCTGATTTTGAAGGGAAAAAACTTTCTTGAAGAATATCAGGATGAAACAATGAAATTAGTCACCATGAAATTAATATTTCTATTCTTCAGCATATTATTTCTTCTGTTTATTTTACCCATTTTCCCACAAGTCTTGAGATACCTACTATGCTTAGGAAGAGTTTTAAAGCAATATTTTACCCCATCACAACTTTACTAGACAAATAATAGATCATTAACCATGATAGCATCAACACTGATTTAAATGCAGCTCCCACAACTGACCATCTCTGAACTCAAGTAGATATATAGAGAATTTAAAAAGAAATTATTTATATATATATATATATACACACATACATATATAAAAGGTTTTCAACTGGTATTTGGAAGATGTCATCTGGAAGGAAATTTCATGCATATGCAGAAAAAAAGACAAAGTTCCAAACCAGAACTACTGGAGAAGTCCATGTAAAAACTTCCTAGGGAAGAGGAAGAACTACACAGAATGCACTGCAACGGAGGAAGGGCATAATGTGGGATTTGAAAAAAAGGATATGGAGACGAGAATGTAGAATTTTTTTCCTAAATGTTCTTATTGTTGGTCCTTTAGAAAGCAACTGAAGAGAACAGGAACCACCGAATCATAGAGGGGACCTTAAAGATCATCTAGTTTTAATCCCTCTGCTGTAGGCAGGAACACCTTTCACTAGACCACATTGGTCAGAGCCCCATGAGACTTGACCTTCAACACTTCCAGTGATGGGGCATCCAGAACATCTCTGGGCAACCTGCTCCAGTGCTGCCCCACCCTCACAGTAAAGAATTTCTTCCCAATATCTAATCTAAACCTACTTTCTTTCAGTTTGAATACATTGCCCCCTTGCCCAGTCACTACATGCTCTTGTAAAAAGTCTCTCTCACCTTTCTGGAAAGAAGGAAGGATAGGAGAAGACAATGTTAGAGCCATAAACAATCCCCCCCAAAAAAGGTGGATGCTAGATTTTCCTCCCTGTTAATGCTGGAGATGGATCATGTGCATAAAATAATCTTGTATCGCTTGTGTAGCACAGAATATATAATCACACAGCTTTCTCCAATGAAGACTGTTATTTAGATGATTACTGCATTTTAAATTTAGAGCAAACATACTTTTAACAGACCAGTAAAAACATTATTTTATTACAGAACACTGTTGTGAGGATGAAGGATATCAAAACAAGTAGAATATGAGACCACAAAAGCCTACTCTGATTTCGGCCTGTCAGGGTCTTATTTGTCATAATGGAAGAACATGCAGGCTTTTCAAAGACTAATAATTTGGGGTATTTTGCACATTTTATTTTTTTCCAACTCAGACGGAAATTCTTCCTGCCCTTCCTGAGAATCTCTGTATTCCATACTGTCTGATACAATGCCTCAAACTATTTCTATTCTTATCTAATCTACCTCCTTACTAGCAAAGGGCTTGTTGACAAATTACAGAGATCAGAGAAATAAAAGCAGCACTTATTTCTGGAACAAGAACTACCTAATTTGAAAAGTTAAGGGATCACCCAGGAAAAAAAAGCAAAACCAAAACCCACTTTGCTAACAGCATTCTCAGGTATCTGTTACACCTAATTATGTTTGTTTACCTCCTGAAGCTATCAATGCTTGGAGAATCTGATTATTCTAGATAGTCAGCAACCTATTAAGGAAAAGTTAAGGCTTGCCCACAGGATTGATTTAAGACTGATTCAAATATAAGCAGGATACTGAGCTTTTCTATGCAGGGAAGAAAGCACAGAACAGTTGCATGAACCTGAAAATGGAAGAGAATTAATGGCGTTCTCTCAAAAGTAACTTGGAGACAGCAATAGCTGTAGAGTGTTTTGCAGAGTGCAGTTTACTTCTGCCTTGAGAAATTAAGAACTTGCATGCATTCTCCAATGACATGGCTAGCAGACACTTAATGTCACTGAGGGAATCCATCCACATCATCCTATGAAGTGTTTCATAAAGCATTCCTTTCTGCAACAAATCCCCGTGTATCTAGGCCTCTGTTTGGTACATCAGTTGTTTTCCTGAACAGATGTATTTTCACTGAAGCTTATTCACTTTAACTTTTACAATCACATTTTCTGTGGGGTTTTTTCCATTCAACAAAATTTTTGTTGTAATGGGGAGCCTGAAATCCAATTCCCCTTCCTGCCAAACCCCAGGAAACAGAACAACTTTCCAAATTAGCAAGACTGAGGTGCTTGGCTGAGCCGTAACTCAGTGCAGTGGCAGTGATTGAGGCCAGCAGCTAGCTTTCCATCTCTTGGCAGCTGTCAGGAGAAATTATCAAGGAGACTACCACGCAAGACCTATTTCAAAGTCTCTTACAGTTCTGCTTTGCTATAGTTATTTTACAAATTAATTCAGGTGTTCTTCACTCACACAAAGATAGTTAGAATTAAAATATAACAGTAAAAATATAAATTTAGCTATATTAATGAGGTTTTACTCTAGTAAAATTAGAAGATTAGTTTGGGTTCAGCTTTTCTAGAAAACAGAATTTTTTTTTTCAATGTTTAGATTATTTTTAATTTGCACATAGAAGTAATTTCTTCATAGTGTTATGTGTCTATAGGTAAAGACATAATGTTGATTATCATTTAACAAATTGCATTTTTTAATAGAATCGCTATTTGCATTTCTCTCAAAATATGTTCAGTCTTACTTTTATTATTACCACAAATTTAGTAAGTGGAAGATATAAAAGAAAAGAGCAGACCAGCAGACGTTGAATCACAAAATGTTCCTTGAGGCAAAATTTGTCTTCAACTATGATTAGAGATTTTCATGGACTTCAACATTATCTAACATTTTATCCTGTGACTTTTTTGTACAAGAACTATCACAAGTATTACACCTATGCTACAGAATAAACATCACAGACTACACTCATTTTATAGGTAATGACTTCAGTAAATCTCTAGTAAATGCAGCTACTAATTCACATTTTTAAACAAAAGGATGTGGATTAACATACACAAGGCAAAAGATATGTCTGCCATTATGACAGAAATAGACAATGATTACAGGATTGGGAAATGCAACAAAAAATACTACATAAAAATACTTCAAAAATATGAAGTACTTCCCATCTTCAGTGTCTTTCGAAATGTAGGTAAGAATGAGTAATACAGATGAGAATGGTTTGCTATACTTGCTTGTTTCAACTGTCTGTATTTTCCAAGCAATAGTTATATAATCTCAGAAACCTGGTATTTCAAAATTCAAATCAATAGTTCACTGCAAATCTTACTGCTCTTCACCACAGCATCTGTTTCAGTTTAGTATATACTTTAAAAACCCACCTATCTGATTTGAAATATCTCTTTGGGTATAATTTATCATTATAGACTTCTCATACCACTTTAGTGGGGATTTTCAAGTGTGCACTTAACTGTTAGTGCCTGTTCTAGAAGGGTTAATTGAAAATACATTTTGTAGTGCATGGAATCAGTCTGAAAACTAACAATTAAATGTATTTTGTGACTATCATTTTTACATAATTTTTATCATGACTATACCTCGATTCTTTCAACTTTTATAGAGATAGGAATGTAGTTGTTAGCTAAACAGTTAGCCCAAGTGCCAGCCCTAGGAAAGGACTATTTCTAATTTAGCTAAGTCAAGTAATTTAGTTTGAAAAAACACTACAAAAAGATTTACTGGCTGAACTGAAGGGGCAGTTAATTGCAAGAACCTAGGAAAGAATACCCAAAGGCAAGAAATTGTTAAATAGGCTTTTAAAAGCTTCTTAAACTGAAGCCAAAATTGCACTAAGCAAGTTGAAACATTTTTGGTTGTCTTCTTTTACAGTCATGTGAAATTTTCTATCTCCAAGTGCACAGATTCTTACATCAAGTAATACATATTGAATTCATAAAACCTGACTTGATTCTTAGTACTGTTACATATTTCTTCTGTGACCTGAAGTATATATTTCTCAGACCACAGGTAATGTGAAAATACTTTTTCCTTTCATCATTCTGCCTCATTTATTTAAATAAAACACTGTCAGTGCAGGAAGTGTATTTTACCAAGTATCCATATGATACCTATCAGAAAGAGACAAACACTATTCCAAACCTCTGCATCTTACTGTAATGCAAATTTAAATAATCATTGTTGCAGCTGTACACGCTGTTTCTAGTCACTGATAACTTTCTATATAGAAGATACAGCTTTCAATGCTTAAAACTGAATAGGTCGGGGAAATTTTCTCAACTGCTGTCTCATACTGTAAACTGTCGTGTCACATATGAGAAATGCCGGAAGATACAGAAGCTTTTATATTTGGCTTTGTTGGATATAGAAGCTGATCCTTTACCTGTTTAACATCAGCTCATATTCTTTGACTTCCTAGTTGTGCTAATTTGGTTTTGACAGCCAGGTATTAGTGATAGTACAAAGCTTAGTATTCCTCTGTGCTGCTGACTGCATTCATTTTGTGGCTAAGTGTGGTTTGTGATTGATTGCATGACTCCAGTATTAACAAGAAAACATAGTGGCTGCCACCAAGTACTCTCATTTCAATTCCATTCAATGAAAATAGGTATCAAATAGCTAAGTGAAAATCACTGGTTCAACTGTTGAGGTAATAAACTTTCCCAAAAAGTAATGTAGGTCTAAGTTTATTTATATCTCAGGTTATTTTAGAATCATCACCAGTACTGACTGTTTTTCCTTTCAGAAAATTAAAGACACAGTGGGAACAAACTTACTGAGGACCCAACTTTACTTACCTCAACATATGAAATTGGAAATATTCCTATCTTGTCAGCCAGCATTCCTTCTGCCCAGTTTTCATCCACACGGCGAATTACAGTCAGAACATCATCCTGTGTGAACATGCAATGATTATGTCTCCCAGCTCTAATTTAGTTTTCCTCCATAACACAGGGATATTATGAAGACAGAGAAGGCAGTATATGGTGAGAGCCACAAAGAAGGCACTCTGTAACAGGAACATGCCACTTTTGGGGTTGAAGTAAGTTCAAGCTGTTTCTTCTCCTATTTTGCAGAGTTCAACTAACTGCCCGTATCTCAGTGATCTTTGTCCATAGTATCAGACTTCCTGTTGTGTTCATTCCATGTTACTCATCAGTCCCCCTTTAAGTCCTTGGCATTACTCAACAGAATCACAATCCTTTTCCTTCTCAACTGACTCATTACCTAATCTTCCCTAGATGTTGCTTTTCTCCTTAAGTACTTAAGAACATTGTTAAGTAATGACTTCTTTCACATCTACAATTTGAGCGTTTCTTTAGAAGATAGTATATTTTTAATTTGTAACATAGGTTATTTCTCATAAGATCAGAATATCACTACTGCAATTATGAAAAACTGCATTCTCAGAAATAAAACCTCAGAGAAATTATATGTAATTTTAGAAAGAGAAGGCAAAACTAATCAACATAGGAGAAATACATGCAAAATTACTTGCCCTTTTTACATTTGTGCTCCATTAAAGAATGCCAACAAGACAACAAAATAGTTGTATTATTTCTTATCCAAGTGAATAAAATGATTAAAATAAAACAGTAATTGTATTCTCTCCTTACCTTTGCAAATGGTAAACAGTCTTTATCTGCTTCCTTGTCTTTTACTTCAAAGTCATAAAGTGCTTTGCACTGAGGCGGAGGCTGAGGTAAAGGTTTAATAATCTGAACAAAATTGGTAGGAAAAAAGCCATGGATGCCATTGACTTCCCCATGATACCAATTTTCGTCCACCTGTCGACGTAAAATGATGATGTCTCCTTTACTGAATTTAAGATCTCCTGGTTCTTTTCCCTCGTAGTTATACAATGCTTTGGCACATGGTAACTGAGGTACACCCTAAAGAAGAAGGAAAAAAAAAAATCACTAAAATCTGATGAGCATTACTTAATAGAACTTATATTTTATTGTTTTGGAGACTATGAATGAAAGTGTGTAAAATTGCAAAGTAAAATTACACACAATAACAACATTTTATTGCAACAATTCTACTGATTTTACCCAAACATGTAGGAATAGCTTCAGTTTTATGCAGTTCTAACATGCCTTAGAATTTCATTATGATTTTTAATACTGCTACTGGCAAAACCCAGTAATACTCTAACTCTCATGTACAAACTCACTAAGCTTAAACATTAAAAAAACACAAACAAAAACAAAGACACACTGGAAAGCAATCTGACCACTTGAGAGATCTGACAGAAAAATGCTGCAAGAAAATACAGCACTATAATAACAAATTTGCTATAAGACCTTTAAGGCATTTTTCTTGCCTGACTTTATTATCTTCTTTACCTTATTTACTTCATGGGCAGAGACTGCTAAGGATGAGGACGTCCTTAGGTGTTTTCCAGCTTGAAAAACAAATCTCACTTTAATATTAAAGGTGAGAAATTTGATCCTGGCACAACTCTTTTAATTCAATTATTTATTTAGAAGCATAGCTAAAAGGAACTACTGGAACAGATCAGTTGAAGGTATCTTTGTGTTTCTTTCACTTGATTCCTCCATAATACCTGAAAACGATAGGTCATTGGTGCTGCTCTTGAATGCATGTCAGAAGGATTACAATTTAATACTGTAATCCTCCCTTATGTACACTGCAATTATTATTTTTTAATTCTCAGCCTGTGTCTCCAAATTTTGCAAGAGTGAGCCATAAAACTATACAACTCTAGAGTTAGGGATGCTGCCTTCAGAACTCTTTTCCATCCAACTTTACATACCTAGAGGGGTGCTCGTCCCCTTAATGATGTGAACAGCAGTAACCTGCATTCCTAATACAGTCTTTCCAAAGCAAAGGCAGCATTTATAGTCACATAGAGCACAGAATTTCACCTCTCTGATGCCAACCCGTATGGAAATGGCAAATATTAAAGAAGTTCAATGTTGGCAATATTATTCGCCACATCTAGCCCATGGCACATCTCTCCTCCCAAAACAGCTCAGATTGGAGTAAACTGGAGTTGCACTTGCAATATGTCAAGAGGCATATACACAATGCAAGGAAATTCTCAGAAGGAATTATCACTTTGAGTCTGTCCCATTGGGCAGCAGACAGTGTTGGTAATTCATTTCACATACAACACATAAAATTTTATCTTTCAATATAATCCAAATTGTTTAGATATCTTTAATTTTTGTGCATGCATATTAATAGTGTCTCAAATGGATAAATAATATTTCAAAGATTAGTTTGTTGTTGTTTTAAATAACAAATAGTCAAAGGAAAACTTTATGTATATACATAGGTACAGAGCAGTATGATTTACATATGAACACAGGACAATCACAATTCATTCCTTTGCATCCAGTATTGGTATGAAAAATATTGCACTAACAGGATTTGGGCAATTGTTCACAATTGATGATCTTCAGACTGAAGCAAATAATATTTTTCTTATGATCACACTTAATTGCATCAGTGCACAGTATAATCATCCCTGGCACACCCTGTACACATCTGGACAGGGAAAAAGGCACTAACTAGAGAGGGAAAAATAAACAGCCACAACAGAATAATTAAAAAATGCTATACACATGTGTCTACATACTTATGTACTCTCTGCAGAGTAAACAGACAGAATGAAGGAAGCAGTGAGTGTAGATGGAGTAAGAACAAATGCAGAGAAAGAACTGTGTGGAAGAGGAAGCAAAAAAATAACATACCTCTAGACAAGAGAGGAAACATTGCTTGCTTATATCCCTTTAATCACAATAACAAACAAACAAAAATTACAGCCCTTCAGTGATTATGAGCCACAAATCACCTGGCAGAAAGAGGTGCCTAAGCAATTATGACTACTACAGGACATATGCATCTCTCTTACACTGGGGGTAATAGCTTGACTTCTCTCAGGAATCACCTCATTGTCCCAGGTAAAAGCTTTCTACGTCCCCATACTGTGGAATAACTTTTAGATTAGCTCTGTTTATAAAATAGAGTTGGGGAAAAAAATCTTTCAAAAAACAAATAAAATCAAAACAAACCAGGAGTGCCATGTTCAAACTCAACAATTAGTCATCCTTTAATTGTTAGAATTGAGTGCAGTTTGTCACAAAGCCTCCCATGAACAACTCTGCATACAAACGTACAAACATCCATTTATGTTTTATAGGAAGTTCCTTTCCCAGGTTCAGTTGCAGCACAGCTTGTTTCCCACATGAAATAAAAATGGTTCCAGTCCATAATTTCTAACAGAACAAAGTTCAAAACACACAGTTCCCACAGGGACTGCCAGGGATTAAAGAGAAATAGTTAAACAACTCCAAAGAGAAGTGAATGCTTTTTCCTACTGTCCTAGAGCAAGGATGAAATGAGAAGGAGCGGGTGCAATGGGGAGCACTGTTCTTGGGGGTACGGTATCAAGACCTCTCAAGCACCATCTTGACATTCTCTCCCTCTGAGCAAGCTGGGAGCTGCAGCTCATGGCCAGCACCCTCGGGACCTGGTTGTGAGCAGCCTTGGGCAACTCCAGCCCCCTTTCCTGCCCCTCTGGCTGTTCACCAGGAGAGATGGCCATGAGGATATGTGAACCGGAGCTCACATTTCACTCTGTGTCTCCCACTTGGCTAAACATGAAAGGAAGGCTTTGGAAGAAAAACTTTGCAGCTTACTCTTAGGTTTACAGCTGCCACTTACCCTGCCAGCAACAATAACAACAACAAAAAAAAGTCCAGACAAAAATCATTTTAGAAAATTAAAATATAAAACTCAGAAAGACTCCACACAAAATAGGTTTCTTAGAATTATTTCCTTAGTCCTTATGCAAAATCTTTATGCAAAAATATCTGAACTTCTAATGCTACTGTATTATACAAACTGTTTAAACTCATTTTTAGCTAAGGCATGGATATACATATATTTCAAATGCCAGTTTCCTTTAAAGAAAAAAAATATGATGACATCAAACCAAATAGCTTAACAAGAACATAAAAAATGCATACACATTCATATATATGAGGCCCAAATTCCACAGATTTCTTCTCCTAACCCAGATATTTTGTCTTAGAAACCTACAGAACTCAAAATTTTGCTCTTTGAACTTAAACTTTGTTTTCAGTCACCTTATTCTGAACTTCACTTTTATTTTTTTAATGACAATATGCAACTGTATATATTTTTCATAAGCTTAAGCCAAGAGAAACTTATGCCTGCAAAGAAACACAAGATCTGATTTCCTTTAAAAAGGAGCTTCAGTGGCAGAAGCCTAAATGTAAATGTGCTTACACTGGCATAAAGCAGTGTTCATTCTATAACTTTTTGCACTTGGAGAACCAGCATAAGCTAAAGTAGCAAAAATAGTAAAACCCCTCTCAAGGAAATGAATGGAACAGATACAGGGACATCTGTATCTCTGTTTCCTTCCAAGCCTTCCCACACACAGTGCTGTTGGTTGTCACTTTTCCAAGTAAGCAAGGCATTCCCTGTTCTCTGGGTGCAAGATTGGGAAGTGGCCTGGACTTCCCTGGGAGTCAGTTGAATTTGCCCAGAATATTATGCTGCTTTCACCTGTTTCAGGTTCTTAGACACTGAGTGTCTTCAAGAGCCCAGGAAATCTTTTTATAGGAGTACTGTTTTTTGTTAGTAGTAAGACAGATAAAAAGAGCTTTCTGAAACTGTCTACATGGGCAACCAAAGCCTCCAAAGAAGCCAGCCTTCTCCAACACCTTAGCAGCAGTTTCTAGGTGTACTTTTCTTCACAGAAAATGTAAAAACTGGAGGTTGCTATCATCTTGATCCATGTCATGAGAGGATCTTTAATAACCATCAGTTATTTGGAATTTTTTTACAAGAAAAGACAGGATATTGATTTTTTTCCACCTACATTTTTATTTTCTTCCCTTGCAGTTCCTAAATCAAACCAGTCCTATTAACAACCAGTACAAGAAGAGAAATAACCACAAAAAAAATCTCAAATGACACAGCAACTGAAAGTACAGTGAGTCTAGGGCTACAAAGGTACTTTTTCAGTCAGGTCTTTATTTTTTCTCCCCAAGAACCAGTACTGTAAGACATACTTCATCACCAATGAAAGCTGCCTTCACATAAGGAATGAGGTTTGTTAATATGCTGCAGTTAAAACTTAGTTAAAGTTTGCAAGGCAGATTTGGGTCAAGTGAGTTCTTTATGTGTACATTCTTGAGCAGATACAGGTATACCCAAGATTTTCTCTTCAGACTCCTAGTCAAACCTTTTGAAGGACAATATTGCTTCTTTTAATCTTGCAACCTATTCTCTTTCATGTTACTGCTTTCTTGATTCAAACCTTTCAAACGCATCCTTTCTATTTTTTTTTTCTAATGTGCATTTTTGCTTCCTTGCCTTCTTTGGCCTTTACTAAATTTTCCAGTCTTGCATGCAAGATCATCCCTTTTTGCATTTATATTTTTTTCATGGCTCTTTTGTCTTGCTGGATCCAATAACAATTTTCAAGTCTTAATTTAGAGCCATCTGATCTGTGCAGTTCAATTTTCTTTGTTTCAGCCTCCTTTGTTCTTTCTGTACTTGCTTAAATTTTCACATATTTCGAGACACGGAGCTTATGAGAATACTTCACTGAAGACTCTGAAACTGCTTGCATTAAAAGATGTGTTTCCTTAAGTAGGATTTCCTTCCAAAAGAAGGAAACATGCTCCCTGTGTTAAGATACAGGTGTATTGGACCTGAACAAATTAAATACTCAGTTTTGCAGAACAGACCAACCTAGAGGTGATAACATTTGAAACTATTTCTTATCAAACTCCAGAACACAGAGTGTCCTCATAATCCAAGAAGAATGTTAAGAGCTGGCTCCCTGCATTTATCTTCTCATCTAAGGAACAATAAAAACAAGCTCAGATTTGGGCAAAGAATCACTAGATCAAGGAAGTGAGCAATGTTAGTAAGTATATTCATTTCTACGGGTTTCTCACGATACAGTTGTACTAAATCTCATTTTTCTCTGTACATGTAAAACAAATAACTAAACATTTGACTCAAAAGAGTGAAAAATTTGTAGTTGTCTTGAAATGCCATATTCAAATATAGTTATTCACAGACTAGTACAGATTTTGACTTTGACAGAAGTAAGAGAAATCGAGCATCAAGAGGAAACTAGTCAGCCAGGTTAGCCTGATTAAAGAGATCAGGTTTGAGACCTATCTGTGCGTAACTCAACCATGACCTATATAACAATCATCATTTTGAAGAAAGATTACTTTAGGAAAAATATCAGAGTGCAGGACAAAAACCACAATCAAGCCAACACATTTGTTATACTTTTGGAAAAGATTAATATCTGCAATCAGTAAAAATTTTAGGATTTTCATAAATGAAGAAATTGGATTATACTTTTCCTATGACTTAATTAAGCCAAAGTTAAAAATTCTTTAGTAGATCTGCAAAACTTCTCTCCTATTAACTATTACAGAATAGAGCAATTTTTCTCTTGTGCTTGTACAGGTAAGTAACACTAGTATTAGTTCTAGATTTAATAGTGTGTGAACTATCACAATGCTCTTAACTTTTAAGGTTTCAGCCATCTAATGCAGGTTGGCACACTAAGCAGTCCTAGAGCTCTTTGCCTGACTCTTTTGAGGACTTTATCAGTTAACTTTGCTCTTGGTAACTTGCAGGAAAATTTCACAGCAGAGGTTAAGAGAAGAATGGTAGCTCCTTTCATGATGCAAGCAATTTTTACATGTTCTTTTGAGGTAAATTGATCAATGACCTACTTAGAGTAGCCATTTTATTAAAGTCCTTTTTGCTTCCTCTGTCTTAACAACTTTTAGAAGAAAACGTTTTGGCTTTTTTTCATGTCTGATGTTAAGACACAAACATCAGGTTGTTTAATATAAGTATGAGCAACTGTCTTTCACAAAGTTGTTTTGAAATTAAAAGATGGAATACACGAGAATGAAAGGAATTTAAAAATGTTGCCTTAAGGCCTAAGCAATCAGACTCATAATATGAAAGGTTAGAAAGGGACATTTACAAAGCTTCCCAAAGGCACTTTGCCCAGTCCCTTTCTTTGTAACACCTGTCTTTGTAAAAACTTTTTTCCACATTAAAAAATTAGTGACTTCAGAATGCTGCCTTCTTTTCTTTGCCTATCCAAAATAGTAGCAAAGTTCTCAGCTACTTCCTTTCCCAAGGCTTGTTAAGTAAAGAAAACATTCTGAATGCTTTCTACTGATCTAAGCTCCTAAAATAACAAAACAAGTAAGTAAAACCAGGAAAAAGTGGAGGAGAAAATAATTATGTCTAGCACACATGTCCCCAAATATTTTAACTGTATACACTTGAGAGGTTCAAGATTGCTTCTTTCCACAAGCAAGTAAAATGAAGTGTGAGGAAAGTGCTCTGTGCAGGAAAAACTGAGGAGGTAACTTTCAAGATGCAGAAGAGAATCAGGTCTGTAATCCCACTGATTTGCATATCAAACAATTCCGCATCTTCAAAAACCTTTTGATTAATTTTTTACCACAAAATCTTTTTGCTTTGAAAAACCCCAGATCCTTGTAAAAAATCTAAATAAAACCTTAAAGTGTGCACTACATTGAGCTGGGATGTTTATATGAAATAGCTATTTCCAAAAGCAATGATTTGCTTTAAAGATCCGTTCTTGTAAACTGTTCTACCAACATTGCTGGTCAAACTTAAAGTGCCACTATCTCCACTGGTTATCTCTTGGTATGTTATGACTCATGGGCATCTGATGTCTCTGCATCAAACTGTTATTTTTTCTTGTCCCAGTGCCGCCATACAGCAGTGGATTTCTAATCTCTTTGAGAACATTAAGTTATATGCAGGATGAGTTCATTCCACTTGAACTCTTCTATTACTGTACTTTCCAGATCATTCTCCTTTCACGTAAAATCATCTATGGCATCTAAGACTAAAATAATACACATGCCAAGAAGAAGGAAAAAGACACTCACCCATCTTGGCAAGCATACATCTTAAACTGTGAGACTGGGTAGTGGGACTTATTAGTCC
This sequence comes from Serilophus lunatus, assembly GCA_013399895.1. NCBI lineage: Eukaryota > Metazoa > Chordata > Aves > Passeriformes > Eurylaimidae > Serilophus > Serilophus lunatus. Next base: position 1,474,901 of record VXBA01004266.1, read on the forward strand.
TACTCCAAACTGCTATTAACTTTTAAACATCCCTGAAGAAGTCTGAGTATGGGGTAGGATGTTATATCTAGTGCTTCCCAATCATATCCAATTTCTCATCACTAAAACCCCCATGAACATCCAAAGTTACAAAGGTAGGTAAGAATGGGTGTTTTGGAAGTTTTATTGTCTCAAATTCCTCCACCCCTACAAAAGTGCAGAAAATTACCTCATAGTTATTAACTTCATCTTTTTGAGGAACAATTTGAAAAATGGAAAAGAGATGCAGTAGATTACTGATCCACTATTGCACTTTTATTTTTCTAGCCAGCTTGAAAAAAATGACTTATCTTTATAACCATAAGACAAAGACTTTTTATTTTCAGGGAGGACGAAGGATGGGGCCAGGGAGACAGAAGAAAAGTGGAGCAGAAAAATGTAGCGATAGAAGAAGCAAACAAGTTAAAAAATATCACAAGAGGTAAAGTACACGAAGGTCAAGAGCCTGAAAAAGATCTGGCAAAAGACTTTGAGACAGTATGTATCAAGTACTTTTCTAAGATACATATATCCCTGAAGCTCAGAGTACAGAACTGTTCAAAATACCTAACTGCTAGACAGTACTTCTATGTCTATCAAGAAGCCTCATTCTGTCTAGCTATCCAGTGAATGCCTTTCATAATGAGTCACTCCCTATCCAAACTCTGTTACAGGAAGTGTGACAACTTTCCTGCGCTGATAGTTTCTTAAATATCATTAGCTTTTTTCTTTTTTTTGCTTGTTTATAACATGAACATAAAATCACAAAACAGTAACTAAAGAAGAGGAAAAAAATAATCCTCTGAACACTAACAAAATACAGACCACATCTGAGTGTTAAATTCTTTCTCTAAATTCATTCTTACTGGCTTTTGTGTAGCACTCCCTTTCACTTTTTATTAGTTTCCACATAAACTGAAAATTACACATCTTTGGCATAGTTTTGCTGCTGCCTAAATTCATATTTACCATTCAGATCTAGAATTTACTTTCCCTGTCAAAAGCCATATATGCAACTGCTTAAACGGCCAAATAATTAATTCCCAAGCAAGATGTGTGCCATTCAGAGCTCTAAGCCCAGAACAAACAAATTTTCATATAAACTCAGAACACACTTCTTTCACATTGGCTTAATGGGAGGCAGCAAGAGAAGCCACAGACCTTCAAATACTCTTCCACAAATAAAGCATCAATAACTGCAACTGTTATCATTCCAAATCTGCCCTACTAAGAAAACTGCCATCTAACCTTATAATGACTTCTATCAGTCATCAGAAAGAAAAAAACATTAATTCACCAAAACATTCACAAAACATCTAGCTGTAATCTACACAGTCAGTGGGGCAGACATACTGTACGTGACAGCTGGTGAGATCTCCACACCATATGTAGCAGTTAAAGATACAGGGATACAGTCAACAGCATTCTCAGAGAAAGGAACCATCTTGCAATGCTTAGAAACATATCCCTTCTTTGGTTTAATACAGTCCTTTTTAATACATTAACACAAAACCTCACCACATTAGAAAGAAATAAAAGGGAATCTACATAAACCCACAGGGCACTGCTAACACCTAGAAAAGATCCCATGATTAATGTTGAACTACCAGGCTGTGCTATGCTGGAGTAGAGGCAACAAATTGAACTATGTTGTCTGGCAGCCTTTTCACGGCTAATCTGAATATATTATCTTTCAGTTTTTGCATTAAATATAAGCCATCAATATTGCAAAAGTAGATCTGTTTTACTGACCGCAAATAAAATTCTCTCGCAAATCTGAACTTTATAACACCACTTTACAAATCACTTTACAAAACACATTCTCACATTGCTCACTTGAAAAAAAAAAAAAGTTTAATCTACTTAGTGCAGAAGATTGGAACATTTGGTTTCTCAACGAACACTGGAACACAGGAGGCCCTTGTCCCTCTTTCAGGGACCTGATGTTTTAAGACAAGTATCAAACGTTCCAGAGGCTTTATCAACAGCTTAAAAATTTAAGAGTAATGCTCTGTATTGTTCTAAAGGTTTTTACATTTTGAAAACGCAAACAACCTTTCCTCAGTGGGACGTGCCAATGAATATGTTTACTTGTTCGACCAAGAAAAGGTGAGGGAATTCCAGGTGAGAAGACAGATTGAAAAAAATTGAAAAGAATAAATGAAAAATGAGATTGCCAAAAGCAAAATCTTTGCTTTGAAGGTGAGGAGTTTGAACACGATACAGAAGAGCAAAGCGAGCAAATGACTCTGAATAAGGGAGTGACTTGGTGAGATTATTCCCAATGAGATCAGCACAAAGAAATGTTCCTTTAATCTCTCAAACACTTTGCTACCAAAACTTGGGCAATGGGAAAACACAGAGTTGCAAATTAAGAGGTTGCTGCATTTTTTGATGAAAACCTATCAAGGTTTACAAGTATGACTTTTTATCTGAGCATGCTTTGCTTTCCACTATGATCAAATGTTCATTTGTTCCCTACCATAACTGTGTGAGCTCTAAAATTAAAATGGCACTGTTAATGATAGTTAGAAAAGAGAGTAACCACAGACATTTCTTTTGTCTGAATTTAAAAACCTGAGGTAGCATCTGACATTTCACTACCTGCTGAGAATGTTTTTAGCTTTATTTACTGCCACTTCCACTATTTTGTAAATGCTCAGGTGCTTATTCAACCTTCTGAATGAACACATCACTATCACACATCCTTCTCAGGTATTCCCTGCAAACTCTTGTTGCCAGAATCTGGAGGGACTTTTGCTAAGCTTGATTTGGGGCTGGTATCATGTCCTCTTTCTCTTGAAATCCACTCAGTGTCTTGAAATTCTTTTGGAATACGATTTGATTCCTTTAGCATCCTAACTTCAAACAGCTTCTTGCCTATTCCAGGAAAGGTGCTGATTTTAGCTGTCACTGTAGCATATACAAATATACATTCACTGCATGAACAAACTAAATGCCAAATTCTATTTGCTATTTATCTTTACTTATCCCTTAAAATTTTCATGCCTCAAACCTTTCTGGAATACATTTTTTTCCAAAACATTTTTATGGTACTCTACTTGAAGCAGCTGGTCAGCCTTTCTAAAAGGCAACTAATCCTAGCTGAAATTATGCAATTTTTTGCAAGATAAATGTTCCTGTATGCTCTTTATTATAACAAAAGAGCTGAGTGAGCCAGATGAGTGCTACATTAACATTTATCTCTTGTGCTGTGACAAGCTGGAGTTTGCACCTCCTTCTTATTTCATCCAGTCTGTAAAAGTAGACAAATAGCCTGGAGCAAATGAGCCTTCTGCTCAGTTTAATACTACTAGAACAGGCTTGAACACATAATGCCTACAGAAAGCACTATGCTTCACATTTCATACTGTTCAAATTAATCTGTTTTAGCATAAAAGTATTAGTATATAAAACAAAACTGATCCACTTGTCTTGAGTTATCAGGTCTGAATTGGTACGTGGCTTCGCATCATCACACTCCCATCTGCTGTCACTGTACCTTTATAAGCCCTTTGGCTTTCTTAATCCCATAGCAACGTACTCAGTGTTTCTCAATTTCTCCAGTGCTCCCGCCTCCAGTCTACCTTCCCTATGCTTCCTTTCAGTTTGGGAGCTCAGTGAGGAAGCTCCCCAGTTGACTAGCCAAGACTTTCTGCAAGCCTACCCCACCACCCTCCACCTCTGGCTCTCTGTGCCCCTGGAGATGAATTGGCTCTCCTAGGGCCTAACATACATTCCCAGCAATACGTGACTGCTTCTCTGTAAAGTAGTGCAGAAAACCATATTCCATGTTTTTATTTTAATTAGCTCTTTATTGCATTAGGAGTTGCCACTGGTTTCACATGGCAGCTAGTAATGAAGCAAGATGACAAACCCAGTTACCCCAGCTTCTCCCAAGTTGCCAAACTCTAGACTGTCCTTGACCATACCAGAGTGCTTAATTTTTACAAAAACTGTCATCTCAAGTAAAGAAAAATCTCTCATTATTGTAACTCCATCATCAGAAGCAGGAGAATTGCACAAGCAGTACACAAGGTACAACTAGTAGACCTTTCCTGTCAGGAAAGGATTTTCCATTTTGCTTTTAAATGCAGCTGTTTCTCCAAAAGATTTGTTGTGGTTTTAAGCACAACAGGTGAACAGGGGTTAGAAATGCTAGGCAATAAGAGGCTTACATTGAAAGGATAATAACCTGTTCAACCCTTCAGTCTTTTGCTGTAGAACAGGAAACAGAACTTGAGACCAAAGAGGTCCAGTCAATCTCTGTTTGCTTACATGAGTTCTGCTCTTCTAATCCACTTGCACTTTGGTTTGTTGTAACCAGCTAATAATAAACAGATTTCACTGGGACATAGAAACTAGAAGCATGTAAGCTAGTTAAATGAATGATCTTTTAGCAACTGTGTTTGTGTTCACTGTAAAAAGAAGAGAAAATCTGAAATAACAAGTTGATCATGACTATGTTGTTGCAACACAGATTAAAACTCTCTGTTTATAGAAGACTTCATCAGAAAATCTTTCCCCATCTTGTTTTTGGTATTTAGTAGACACTGCCTGTAAATGGTAAGCTTTGAGTCTTATATGCATAAAGTTACTTCTTGAGAGTAGTCCTCCATTTCAAAATACACATCCTTTCTACTTCAAGCAACAATTTAATAGAAATGCTATGTTGTCATGTGCATTTTACTAAAAGTGCTTCACCTCTCCGAATGTTATGAGAACTTTGTAGTCATTTTGTAAAACAACATTTGAAGTATCTCTCGGACTTACGACACAATTCATCAGTCTCTGTATCTATAAAAAACAAGTTTATACAAGAGTTGGGGTTTTTTCACTCTCAAGTATTTCAAAAAGCTAAGGAAGGGGGTTTTTTTTCCATTTTTCTATGACACAAACATAAAAGAAATAATCCATTCTTTTATCTAGCTCAAGAAAAACAACCATTTTCTGTCCTCTACAAAGAGGGATTATTTACATTTTAAACCATCAACTGTCTCAGATCTGCTCATTTATGTGTTCATGCCATAAATGAAAATATATATTTCTATGCAATGATACCTATGTGTATGAAAAAGTTTAGTAAGTAGTATATTCCTGTACACTTTTTTTTCTTCTTTGGAGCAGTCTTTAAGTATAAGAACTGCACTACTTTTTGATGAAACTAAAATGGAAGGTGTGTTCCAACAGTGATTTACTGTTCCAAACATTCCTAGGAATCAGAGTAGAATTTGCTCCAAGTAATACCTAAGAAAAAATACTGGCTGTAGCCACCGACTCCTGAGCATCCACTGTTTTTCATCTATGGATCCATTCCTGCTGCAGATTACTTGCTAATATAGATCTAGCCAGTCTTCCCAACCTAAAGAAGTTTTTAGTCCTCTGATTGTAAAATGTGATACATGCCATTATCTCAATGTTTTCTTTGAAATAATTAAAGCAATTCTCATTCCAGCCAGGTTAATCTCATTGAAAGTTTACTCCATGAAAGTTAATTCCATAATATTCTCCTACTGCACAAGGGCTTTACTGCCTTTGAGACTCCATAGTAAGCAAATTAATAACCATCTACTTACATTAACAGTGAATGCACAGAATAATTACGTATCATAAATAAATTCTCAAGAACAACTTACAAGAAGTAGAGCTTTCTCATTTAGATAAAAAGTATTTTAATTACATGGTTCAATCATAATGCATTATTATGGGAAAGCACTGCTCTGGAGCCAAGAGTTAAGAATCAGATAGGATAATGAAAGGCTGATGGCTCTTTAATTCTCTCTCTTAACTATTCATGCTACTAAACTGGTTGAGATATATTTGGAAAGCAGGGTTCAGTGATCCTGCTTCATTATTCTCTGACTCAGACTCCACTAAGGCCTGATGGAAGACAACTCCTCAAGCAGGACTCTCAAACTGCAACTCTACCCTTCTCTCACCTCGGTAGGACTGCTGACACCCTACAGCCCACTGCTAATGGAGTTGTTTTGTCTCAGCTCTTGTATGAGACTGTAGCTTTTTATATAGAGTCAAATTGATCAACCACTCTTAAAAGAAACACAAACGTATAGTATAAGCCTTATAAATTGCAACTGCAGTAACACAGCCCAAAACCACAGTTACTCTCATCTTTGTAACTGTTTCACTCAGCACATTTATGTGAATTGGTGCTGACACTGAAATACGGACCTGAATAAAAGGCCCTGAATATATATTCATGTAGGTACAAAGCTTGTGTGTGGTAAAACAACGCTGATATGATGCCAATGTACCTGCCCTCATCACATGCTTTCAATGGTCCTGCAGGGTAAATACTCTTCAACCCACTGACTTGAGCTCAAAGTGAAATAAATTATCTTGCAAGCAACATCCTCCCCACCCACTATGTTCTCCTAAGTGACTTTCCTGTCAAGTTTTCTTGACATTCTAATTTTTTCTTTATTCACTCAACTCTGTTCTTTCTTTTTAGGATGGCTGAGGTTTAGAATTTGATGTGATACCAGACACAGTTCTGGAAAGTATAGTATAGAAATACTGATGTATATAATGAAATTCTGTGCAAAATTTTCTGCCTTCCAGGGAGCTGACTCATAAATCTGTCCCCTGTGCTGCCTGAGAGCCTGTATTTAGGTTGTTTCTAAAAAGCCCATTAAGCCTGTGATACAGAAGAACACTTTAACCAGAAACACAGCAAGTCTTAAAACATTGACAGACTAACAATTTATCTCTTCCATTAGGAGGTTTTCATTGGTTTACTATGCTTCAAAGATCTAGATACCTTTTAATGCACTCATGGTAACTTTAGTCTGTTCTTTACCATCGCTCTTGTGATTATAATTGTATTAATTTTGCTATTCCTTCATTCTGCCACTTGTTGCATGAAACGATTTTTGCTAATTTCTTTTTAAGCTTTGGGAAAGTAGCCCTTTTTAATCATCAAAAATATATATCAGGGGTTGCTTGTACTGAACATCATTTACTATTTTTCGAAGCAACCAGTATGTTGTCTCGGACTTCATTATAACAGCCAAAAAAATACTGAATTCCTGGGCTAGGAAACTTAACTTCAATCATAATTTATGAATTGCAATACATTCTATAAATTAAAATATCTGTATTTTAGAAACTAACATTATATTAATACAAGCTGCATAAGATCTTCAGAAGAAGACTGATGTACTGAAGAATTTCAGTTTGAGACAATTCGGCCTTGACAACATTAAGGCTTAAAAAGTCCATTAAAACTCCATTAAAAGCTTAAGGAGCAAAGAATTTTTTCCTTTTTTAAGCTTTCTTTAGAATTTATTTAAAGAATTGACAACTAGTTACATATCCTTCTTTTTGCTCTCTTCTTCCAACATTATTTAAGCTCTTCCCACATGGATTAACTTTTCCCACATACGGACTCACACTGATCCTATTTCATTCTCTATCAGTTATGAATTGCTGAACAACAGCATCCAGACTGTAGGAATAAATATACAGAGCCTGAAAAGGGCTATTCCTAAATGCATTAAAAATCCTTCCAATACAACAAGTTGTTGTTTACAGCTACCTGCAGGTATCTTCAGTTAAAAAAGTGTATTTCCAGTATTCTTTATACTGGAAGCAAACTCAGAAGATATTTGGAAATCTGGGATTTGCCAAATCAGAAGGGTTAAATTAATGTGGCACACCACATCCCAACATATACCTTTGAAGTTTTGTCTCCTCTACAGGGAACTCAAATCTTCCTTACTAATAGACTGGTCTGAAGTCTTCTCTGGATCCCTGAACAGTCTTCCTATAATTTAGGGAGAAAAGGTCTAAGGAATACCTTTCTGTGATAAATGATTGTAACAGGAATCCTTATTTACTAAAATTTAAAGACTTTCCACTTTTTTTCAGCTCCATGGATGCAACCTCCAAACCTTGCAGACTGAGGAGGAAACCTAAACATAAAAAGAGAAGCCACAAATTCTCTCTTTAAACACAGCTTAAGATGCAAAACCAAGGCTATTAAAGTTCTTTTTCCAAAATAAGAATTAAAACATAAAGAAACAGAAGAAATTTCTTTAATAGTATGTTGATCATCTATTATAAATTCTTGGCAATGATAAAAAAACTAAGAATACCTAAGGTCTATATAGAAAAAAGTATCTAAAATAATGTTTCAAGCATCTCTTTATTTTGTATTTACATTTTTGGGGAACACCAACAAAAGTCTCCCATGGCACATATTAGGGCACTTCCCTTGTAATATGTTTCTATTTTGGTTTGACATCAAAATTCTACCCTTCTGAAAAAAATCAGTATGACGTCATGCTGCTTTTAAGTTTTCTGCTGTGTGCATGCACATACTTCTGCAAACCTCATTTATCATCTACAATCAGACAAAATATATTGCAAATTTATTACTGTGCCTAAAGGAAAGCAAACCTATTATCTCATTATTCAAGTGTTCAAATTTAATTTCCTTTCAGTTTAAGTCTACAGTAGCAGCTTATATTTAAACTTCCAGATAAACAGTAATAATTACTTCTACATAAAAATGGCAAGAGTGTCTCCAGTGCTCCTTGCATCACACTATTTTTGTACTTCCCAAACTTTCAGATGGGAATGCTCAACACATTTCCTATCTGTTTTTGCAGAGCTGTACTGCTTTATAGTTTGGTAACATAAGGTTTGACAGCTGGATTTTCCAATTAAAACATTTAGACATTATGACAGGTCAGACATTGCCTCTCCTCTCCCTTGCTTAAATTAACAAAAAAAAATTCTTTAGCAAGTCAATCTATATATCTTACTGTCCCTAAAATTAACTATATGCAAATGTAGCCTGTTAAATTCAACATGAGTCTTTGAACACTGTAGGGAGGAGCTGAACATGGAAACGTATCAGAAAGAACTGCATTTTACGGATCAGCATTGTCATCACTACAAACGAGCATGTATTTTAAAAGTATGCAATTGATTTTCTCTTAAAATATTAAAGACAACTATAAAAAAAGCCACACATCCTTTGGAAACTTGTTCTCAACAGCAATTGTTATTGCAAACATCTGCTCTAAACATGAGCTAGAATATAAACTTTAATAATGTGCACAAAAATTCCAAGACCCAATATGACTTTACAAAAAAAAATATCTGATTTGTATGAAATGTTCCATGTCTGTTATGGAGCCAAAGGCAATTTTTAGCTTGGTTACATTTGAAAAGGATTCCCTGTGGTCTTGGCTAGCTCCACTCCTCTCTCTATCAAGCTGCATTAAAACAAGCAGGCATATAAAAAGGCAGAGTGCCACGTTAGTGCCATCCCCTGCTTGGTTCTCAGTGGCTGCTGGCTGCTCACTGAGCACATGTATAATCTGACACCAGATACAAATGTCCCTTTCCCAGATGGTTGGCAGGAGACACACAAGTGAAAAGGGCCACCAGCAAACCCCAAATACTGTGGGACCAATTAACACAGAGGACATGAAGAAGCATCAAAGATCACTGCAGATTGGTACAGGCCTAAATCTTAATCTAATGAAAATTAGCAACATTCTTAAAAAGAGGAGACTTAAAGTTGAAATGCCTTTCAAGAAAATTACATGTGCACAAATTGGAGAAATAAGGTAGATGGTCTTCTACTCTTCCCAAGCCAAAGGAAGAGAACAACTTCTTTAATTCACTTGGGTTCAGTGGTTTGATTGTTGCAGTTTATGGTTTCTTAATACTCAACATATTGAGCAAAGACCAATCAGCCAGGAAAGGAAAAAGTACTAGAAAGCAAACATTCAGGCAGGGTACCAAACTAACAGCATAACAACAGCTTCAACACACAAACTGAGGCAATGGGGGATTCACCTGGTCTTTCTAGGGAAAGGAGAGACCTGTGCTTCTAGATCAGCCCAGCACACACCAACCACTTCATTTACTGATGAATATCAATTTTACTTGCTTTGTTAAATAAAATTATCTGCCCTGATAAGGAGTTAGAAATCGCTAATAAGAAAGGTCCTAGTTGAGAGGACGGTAACAGGCAGACCCAACCGCACAAGACAACCACCAAAATCCAGACTGCAGCAGCCCAGCAGCTACCTGAGCAGCAACTGCTTCACTTCCCATCAAAGGGTATGATAAAACACTCATCTCCTATCCTATCCTCAATAAAGCAAGTCTCAATCTGTGAAACATATTACAAAGTGACCACCGAGCATACAGACTTCTGACAGGCTGCTCAGAGTGCCAGGGAGCCTCAACACACTTGCAGAACAGAAAAATGAGGAGCAACTCATTATTTAGGAGCAAGACTGCCCACATACCGCCACATAAAACTCACCTTAACAGCTTTCAGTTATAACTACATCATACTGAGTTCAGCTCGGTTTGTGTTCTCAAGCTGTAGCTAAAACTTTAAATTTGACAGTCATTCACCTGAAATAATTTACTGCTTCTTCTGAACTGTTACTTTCAATTACATCAATATGGCTTCACAGTCAGTGAAGCAGGCTTGCATCCTAAAAATACCGAACAAGCTGTAATGGCTTTTAAAACATCATGTCTTGTCACAACAATGAAATTCAACAACAAGCACAGAGAAACTATACTTAAAATCTAACCTACATGACATACTTAAGAGTATTCTACAAGAATGGAGCATTTCTCCACTCAAAATGCCGCTTTACAGAAAGGTCTCACATCAAGAAAAGGAATGCACAGGATCCCAGTCTAGTTTCTCTTCAAAGAGGTGATAATCTATTGGTTCATCCAAAAGACAGATTTTAGATCTTCCAAAAATGAAGCTGATTATTTGGAAGACAGAATGTACTAAACTACTTGCTTTACATAACCACAGACAGATTATTCTCCCATTACATCATCCCTAAAAGGTCCTGGCAATGATACTTCTTCAGGTTTCATATGGCATTACCAAAGTTTCACCTAAAAGGCCTCACGAAAGTTAGGGGTTTTTATCCTTAGATGAGGTTTTGTAACCCAAGTTAAGCCAGTAAGTAACAATTCAAAGTTAAATTACTGAGCCCTGTTTTACAGTATATGCAAATTATACTAATATATAGACTGCTCATATAGTTTCTCAATTTTAATCCTCTGGGATTATATCTATAAAATCAAAAGAAAAATGAGTCAGAACAATTTTGAATATATTTAGATTGTATAAAATAAAACAGAACATAGTTCTACTTGTTTCCAGCCAGTTTACCATGGGGGGATTATTGGTTTGGGTATTTATGTTTAGGCATACATAGAGGTTATAATAAAAAAATCTGGCTCGTAAACCTGAATGTAGCAGTAAAGAAATGAAGCTTTGCCTTTTAACATTAGCAATTGAAGAAATCTTCTGTTTTTTCAAGAGTTTTAAAACATTACAAATTATCTCAAGCAACAAGATTTTTACCATGTCTATTTGGTCTTCAGTTGATGAAAAATCGTATTTATCTGTAACTCCATTTAAGTACCTGTACCATCACTGTGACCACAAGGACTTGCCTCTCCTCCCCTCATGTCTTTGCTAAGTAGTCATCCCTGGCATAGTTTACTACTTTGAGGTTTAGAAATTTCTGCTTTTCCAATCTTCAATTTTATCTCCTGCTCTCTCTAAAATTAGTTGCTCTTTTCCAAAGTTTTTGAGGGAGAATAGCTTTTCTTTAACCTCATTCTGATAAAGGGTTCAAAAATGCAGTATAATAAAGAAAAAACAACAAAAACCAAAACCCTATTAGACTTCAAAAACTATTAGACTTCAAAACCCTCAACCTTTTAAGGATTAACTTCCTAATTCTTTAATATTTTTTTAATATTTGCCAAACAAATAAGATGATGTTTTGGGTTTGTTTTTTGGACTGTTTTGTAATTATTCCAGCAAAAAGAACAATTCTGTATCATTAACACTCCAAATCTTAGGTGATCCCTATTGCCTTGCATTTTTTTACTACATACAAGCATTATTTCTTTAAATCTCCCAAAACCTTATTTGTTAGCTAAGTGGAGTGGAGAAAGGCTTTGAACAAGTGGTCTATCCAAGACTAGAGGAGGAGGCCTCTGAGGAGGCTTCCACAGCAGAAGCACTCCATACCTGGACCAACAACTAAGCTATAATCTTTCTCCTCAGGTTGTTTAGTAATTCCTCTGATAAGGTAAGTAACAGATAACAGTCTGCTCAACTAGTCCCTTCCGGAAGCATCAAAAGCTCAGTTTTGCTGTGTTTGTCTATATATGAAGGAGAAGTGATGCCACAGAAATCTGTACTATGAATATAGAAAGCTTTGTGCCAAACAGCATTTTTTTCCATTAAAATAAGAAACTTAATCCAGAACTTAAAAGAAATTAAGGATGGCAAAGGTAGAAAGAAAAATGATAGGGGGAAGATAAGAAAGACGTGCCCTGCACAAGTTAGGAGACCCCTTCACAGAGTTAATACGCTGTTTTTATATTTAAGAGTATTGAAAAGGCACATTTCAACACAAATTAGAATTTGAATCTAAAGACAGCTTTTCTTTCTTTTTCAATTAGCTTCAGGGAGTGTTAGTATTTTGCCTTGGTTTCTTATTGAAATACAATCATGCAATCAAGGTTTAATAATTTTCATAAATTGGAGCGGTAAGATTTTAGACTTCCGACAGTCAAGTGACTGGCTCAGTAAGTGTCCTCCCACAGATGATGTCAGTATCTTCCCTTCCCCACACTCTTTACCAAAGGGATAAAAAATTACCACAGAAATCTGTAAGATACCATGCTTAACTTCATCAATTCCAGCAACTGGGGAAAACTAATAATCAAAAAAAAAAAACCTCTATCTAGAGACAGAGGAAAAGCAAAAAGTGCAGAGATTGTGCTTTACCTACTGGTGCCCTACCAGGATCTGAAGAAGAAAAGCATTTTAGTCAAACAACAAGGCAACCTCAAAAACAGAGAAAGACTAGTCTCATTACTTTGTTACTGGAACCAACTTATATTTAGACACAAGGAAGTTCTTCTATTGTGTCTCCCTCTCAAATAAAACTTAGATTAACACTGAAGTCCTCCAATTAATAGATGCTGAAAATTCCTGCAGAACTTCTTATTCCCCTGTAATACACCATAATACATTCTCTTATTGTATGACCACTGTTTTAACTTTCTAGAAAGGAGACTGCATTATATGGTTTTATCTTTAATCAGTGACCATAAATTTCCATGTCTCACTTACTTCATCAATCCAGAATACTCTCTTTTCAGTTTCTCTTACTGAAGTTTTATTTAAATTAAACAAAATTAAGTTATTCATAAATAGTCAAAATTGCTTCAATGAAATGAGGGAGAGGTGAAACTTCAGAGAGAGACAAAAAGTTAACAACCTAAAGTCCACATTCCCTCTATCAGACTTGTTTTGTTCCTTTCCCTCTAGGTTTCCTTTCCAAAATACAGAACGCTCAATTTTGTACTTCAGAGATTTATACAATAGGTACCATTGATGGCAAACATCAACATGCTGAAGCACAATCAAACATGCACTTTTCCATACAGGAAACAACTGCAGACTTATGAATGGATAGCATGTTATAAGTTAACACTGAAATGACTTAGAAATGGGAAAAGAAAGACATGTAATCACTAGTTCAGATAGAACACCCAAAGTTCTCATCTAGCTACCAAGAGACCAAATGATGCTCTATCTGTATGTGAATAGGAGGAATACTTCTCCTTTCCCAACACTCACAACTGAAAAAAGGGAAGGAGAGCAATTTTTATTTAGAATGGTTCAGACAGTATATTTGATAGAGATGCCAAAAAGTAGTATTGCCATATCAAGCTTTGCATGGTGGTTGTCAAATGCGAGCAACTAAACTCAATCTTCTTTGACAATGGAGACAGATGACAGTATTGACCTTTGCAGGATAAACACCACGGTCCCTTCCTTGCATTTCTGGCTCACAGCAGTTTTCTGGCCCTACCTACCTGAGTGGATCAGCTAAATTACCACTTAAATACCCTTGAGAAGGAGAAAGAAGGCTTACAATCAATTTCGTGAATAAAGCAACTCAAACACAAATTTTTAGAACAAAGCATCATTTATATCACACAGGCACTATCAAATGTCCCTTGCTTTAAGACTTACAATATTCATTCTCTCCTTAGACTTTTTATTTTTAGTTAGCTATAGATAATCATATAAATACATCTAGCCCAGGAGAAACCAGCTGCAATACCCAATTTTTACTGACTAAAAATTTTTTGGGAGTTCATTCCAAGCTGTCCATTCCCAGACAATCACACTTTTTTCTTCCTCAAGATGGACTGAGCTCCACTTTCTCATGTAGGCAACTGAGACTTGATTCAAATACCATGACTGGGCTTCCATGCCATCATTGTCTGTCCTTTCTGCACTACAAACTCAAGTACAACCTAAACTTTAAAGTCTAAGCACAGAAAGTTAAAAACTTTAACTGTAGTACACTTCCTAGTTGTCAAAAATAGTAATAGTTTAAAAATGTGAATGCACACATTTCTCCCCTTGTCCTCCGCATCCTACTTGAAAGCAAATAAAATTGAAAAACTAAGCTCTGCAAATACATTTTCCAGTGTTGAATAATCAACAAACTCCAGAAAAATACTGCAGTTAACATTAGGGGGAAAAAAAAACCCAAAAAACAACCAACTATTAAATGCAACATTTAAATTCATTGTGTTAAACACTTTCCCATTCTGACAGAGTATTCTGAAGCTTGACTCAAAGTCAGGATTACAGTATGAGTAATTCCAGGCAACTGGAAACGGAAAAGGTAATACCCATCAGCCTAGTTATTTTCTATATACTGTTTTTATATTAGCATTTTAAAGGATCTATGAATTAGAAATCAGCTGTCTTCAGATGTGCAGATGGGACTTCAGTTACTCCAAAGAAACCTGACAAATTATGTCAGGAAATCCAAGAAAAACTAATCAGTATTTCAAAATTATTTAATATACTAGTTAATGGCTGTGTTATTATGGCTTGCAAAATGCTTTTTAGAATCACAAGTGATGATTTAAAACACTTATGGCAATGCACACAGACTCATATTAGGAACTTCTTGTTATTACCCTGGTAGTCAGCATCCCTTCTATGGCAGATTTTGCGCATTATATCACACCCCCCCCCAAAAAAAAAATTGATCTCTTATTCTTCTGCTTCTCAAAACAAATGCGCAATGTAGGGTTACAATTTAGTTATCCAGTTTTACCAGGAACTAGGCAGGATATTAATTTCTGGGTGAACAAGCACAAGCACTCATTCATATTTTGGCAGTTCGTTAGCAGCTTGACAGTAAAAGCAGAACAGCAGCTTTCTGCAATAAAGACCTACTCTGTTGTTTGAATATGAAGCATGTTTTGGACACAGGGAAAAAAAAAAAGGTAATATTGAAACATATTAGCTAGATCCCTCAAAACATGTAGTTGTATATATTCAAATATACACAGTCAAAATATAATGAATTTCCTTGGGAATAGCCTTGCATTTTGCAGATGTATTAATGGCTTTGAGTCTTAGTAGGAAGCACTTTAGAGAATGTTGCAGGTTGAGTTTGTTTTCTCTGAGTATTTGTTACAGGGAATGCAGGCTCTTTTAGAAGAAATATGCTTTTCTGTTTGCCTTCATTTTTCCCAGCAGACAATAGCTGCTACTGTCCAGCGTTTAAACGACCTTTGCCCTGCCCTCCTACTTTGTTTCCCTTAGGAATGTCATTCATCCTTTTGTAACACATTGCAACTCATTATTGTCTTATTTTTTCCTGCCACTTTTGTTCTGGTCTTTAAAAAAGAATGTATACATTCTTTCAGTCCAAGGAAAAAAAAATGAAAAGGAAATCGTTAGGACCTGGGAGAAAATCCAGAAACAAATACTAACATTTTAATCAATGTAATTTGAGTTTTTACCCATAAACTTACCCAAAGTAGTTAGTGACCCAGTGAACCAACCGTAGGCACAATGAAATACCACGTTAAAATACAAATTTTAAGAATATTTCTATTTTCCCTCATTATCTATTCTCTCCCATTGGTCCCGTGTTTGTAGTAACATTTTATTATGCATTCATAAGGGAAAAGGGGGTGCTCCCCCACCCACCTTGAAACAATCTATATGTGATCTTTGTATACTCACATCTTTCCTTGGAAACCCTGAATTTATTTAGGAGAGACATAATCCTTATCTTCACTAATAGTTTTCACAACACATTCTCACTGTTGCTATTGCTATTTCTGATACACTGGCACTGAGGAACAAACACAGATCTCCCCCTCCTGTGCCACACCTGTGCATCTGAGCCAATATTAGCAGAGACTGAACTCTTTTTTTATAGCCACTCCTCATGTGTAGAGAGGTACCATAGGTTTCTTTGAAAACTTCTTTGAAAAAAAGTGCCCAAAAAGGATAATTTCAACTTAAGAGCCTAAAACACAAATTACCTTCAATTTCTTCAACTACTATACAAGAATGGCATTTTCACAGCCAGCAATACAGACAAATATAATTTTCCTTGACCACAGTTCTTTGCCTAACAGTAGGAAAGATACTGGTAATAAAACACACATACAAAAAAAAAAATCCAAAGATTACAGGAAAATGGCAGCTGTAAAAGTGCAAAACTTTGAACTACCCCAGAGCTCCTACATATTTAAAATATACTTTGGTGATCCAATTTAGCTCTCAGAAATACAAAGAGCAGGAATACAAAGCTTAAAATAAGTGGTATCAAAATAGTTACAAAAACTTAGCATTATAAAACTGATACAAAACATGATTAATAACTCACAATTTAGTCAATCCAGTGAATGATTTCAACCATTGCCAAAAACAAAAAAGGTTTCTAGAGCATGTTGATGAGGTGACACTAAAATGATTCAAGATTACAACTATCTATTGTGAACTAACAACCCTGAAGGGAAAAATATTTCTTCTCTTTAGTTCACCAGATATTTCTCCCCATGCCTGTGCTACACACTAACAAGAAAAATGAAGTCTTTGTTTCCACATTTTCTTTTATTTAAGTTCTGTGCCTCCAAGAGCTCATAGTCTCATGCAATGAAAACTGTCACTGGAAACATTACAACATCATGTCAAATCACACAACGAGTTACTTCCATATCGTGTCAAACTGCTTGCGGCGGAAAACCAGAGGTCTCGCCTATAAAAGGATAGCTGATGTGTTGCACATGGTATTTCATGCTTTATTCTTTTTCTTTTCTGACTTTTTCAATACCACTTAATAACCTAGCTGCCAGTCACCAGTAAGAGGGTTTCACACAGCAGTTAGCTGCATCCTGCCATCAAAGCTAACACTAGGATTTAAAATGGGCCTGCCTGCAATCCATCTCTCAATTCAGAATATCTCAACTTTTGCAAAAAAATAGGTGCAAACATCAGCCCAAATCATTTACAGTTTTGCCACCTGGCTCCTCATTCCTCAGGCTGAAATCCTTGGCCGTTTAGCAGAGCTGCTCTTCTTGTCTGTTTTCCAGCTGCCTGCTGGGAAGAGCAATATTTACCATCTTACTCTTCAATCAGAGGGCAACAAATAACAGCGCGAGTTAAAAGGGCACCAATTCCCATTCCGACAGGAGTATTTGAACTACCGTCTGCAGGGAAAAAATTCAAATAACCTCCTACATACTCACCCATACTCGATGTAAGAGTAGCTTTAATCTTTCAGATGCAATAGTGAAAAGCTCCAGCCACTTCAGAGGAGAAGCAGCCAGCAGTCTAACAGTGTGCATCTTCTCCAAAGCCAGCTGCTGGCAGCACAGAAACCTGCTCTGCAACGAGTTTTCTTTCTGGAAAACTGTTCAGCATTTCAATGCTGTAACACAATAATGTGAGTCACTCTCTGTGAGGGCATGGTTTCATTTCATACTAGTAAGAAGAAAAAAATACAAACTTAAATTTTACAGTAACAGTCTTAAATTTTATGCTCATATCTGACCATTTAGGATTAGATAAGCATTGGCCTAAGTGCCTAAAAAGCAGAATAAAGGAGTTACAGGAGGAAGGCTCAGGGGGCAATTATATCCATTCCTGCCTGCAACTAAAGACAACTCTGCCTAGCTAGGACAGTTTTACTCCTTTATTCAGCATGGAGATTGGAGAGGACTAAATTAATTTTAAATAATACTGCTTTTAAAAGTTGATATGGCTTACACATTGTGATCACTTACAGCCAAAAATTATTTCTTTAAAAAAAAATATAAATTGTTTTCTGCATAAGCCTACATGTAAGGTAACTTATGCACAATCTATCAGACAAACAGCAATTTCAATCATATTTAGGGTGATTTAAACTGCACTCAATTTTTAGGTTGCTAGAGCTACAGAAAATGAATACAACTTTATCCTTGAAGTATTTTATCTACCACTAATGAAAGGCTTTTGGCTAACACCAGATGACAAACATAAACTAAAACCACAAGAACGTCTAACTAAGAAGAACTGGAAAATGATGAAACCTAATTTCAGTTTGCTTTATTCCTTTGGTAAAACAGGTAACTTTTTGAAGTAAAACACTGGAGAGAAGCAAAAGTTAAATTTATTGTGTCAGGATATTTTACAGTAATTAACAAATTAAAACTTGGAAAAAAATAATCAAAAAAAACCAACCTATTTTAGGCTTGCTTGCTACAAGTCCCCAGTACTTACAAAACAACTCTCCTTTTAAAGGGCAAGATGACAGCACCATGCATACAGCTGATAGACTATACACTTTTACCATGTTTCAATAGAATTAAGACTAAATTTTAGGAATAAAACCCCTTCATTTTTAAATTTCTTAATTTAAAATTATGTTTATCTAAAAAAAGTGTGTCAAATGTGGTAATCATTGAAAAAGTTCAGCATTTTGGTGATTATTAGGCTTTACTTCAAATAGCAAATAACCTCAAAAATACTGGATGCCACAGCTCACGGTTTATATTGTCTGTATCAAAATTTGCCTAGAGCAACCCAAAACATGTGCTCCTGTTCTTATTTTAGGTATCTGTAGTAACTCATAATACCATGAGATGCCAATAGCTAGACTTCAAATAAGGAGACTAGAACCTCTGAATTTTAACAGTTGTGATTACTAGTAGCACCAGAACATGATGCTACTTGTGCTCTCTCTGATCTCTTGAACAAAATGTAACAGGATGTTTAACATCATAATCTGAAACAATGCATACATACTGAATTTTAGGAAATATTATACTATAGAATTTTTGTAACTAAAGTACTAATGCACACAATTGGTTAATTCAACTCTTTCTATTCTTTAGGATAAGACTTTTGATACTTAATCTCCAGATTACATTAATTAGCCCAAAGAAAAGCATCAAGATCTGTGGGGACATCGTGCTTATTAACAATTAACTCAAGAATAGCTACACTTCAAAAGAAGTGCCATGTAAGGAGAAAAAAAGTCCTATTTGTATGCATGGTAAAAAGACATTCAGAAGAAGCCTGTATAGCTACCATAACTTAGGAGACACTAATTACAAAGTTAAATTCATACAACTAAAGGTTAAAAAAGTTGAAGAAATTAAGTAGAACTTAATGTTGAAACTTGGGTGATCTCTGGTTTTGATTTTTTACTACTACTGCAGGACTTCACTCACAGCATGCTCTGTAGTGATTTACTATCTCTAAGCTTTTATTGATCCCAGCAGAGTAAACAAAAACACACATGTATCCAAGGTTTTAAAAACTCTATTATGAGATCACATAATGCAAGTAATTAAGGGCTGCACATGAAAAAGCCTATAGACAAGAGTCTATGCTAGTTAGCTTTCTGAAATGAGCACTCAACCATATATTACTGAAGCTGTACAGCTTTATATCTAGGGCTAGAATAAGAAAGAGACCGTTTTTCTGTTTACTGAATGCATAATAGAAGTGCTTAACCATTAATTAAAAAAAATCACAAATGCAGCATCCTATACAGATAATCTAACCTGTGCTAAAAAAAAAAATCTGATTTATATTGCTATAATCTACAGGGGTTTTGTAACCAATTTTGCCAAGACTTGCCTATGTTCTTTTAATATTCTGTTTGCTACTGGGAAATTTCTATTCATTCCATTTCATCAGTACAATGACTTTCATTTCAACAAGTGGGTAGATACAATCTTTAAAAACTCATTTATGAGTAAGCAACCTTAATTTCTTGTATTACAGAGTTCATGAGCAGCATATATCATTTAAAAAATACCACACAATATTCTAGCATAAACACCATCATTTTGTGGTACTTCCATGTTTGAGATCTCTTATCACACCCACAAAGAAGATCCAAATGTGTTAGAAATGAAATGGTTTTTTAAGTAAACAAGCTATACATGCAAATATATTTTAATTAGTACATATTCCTTAAAAAAGAGATATGCAAGGCTTTTTGAATGACAAAAATCCAACAGAAAACAGATCTGCTCCACTCAGTAATTGAAAATATTTTTTTAAATCAATTAGGCCTCATAACACAATTAAAATATTATGTCTAAAAAACAGCTCTAATTCTCTTTGCTACTAGCAGTTAACTCTCAGCAATTCAAGTCCATTGCTGAAATCAGAAATGTGTAATTTTAGTAACAAATCATAGAATTACAGAATCATTTTTGTTGGAAGAGACTTTCAAGATCATTTAGCTACAACCCCCTGCCATGGGATACCTTTCCCTAGACCAGGTTCCTTAAAGCCCCATACAGCCTGGCTCTGAACACTTCCAGGGCAGGGGCATCTACAGTTTTTCTGGGAAGCCTGTTCCAGTACCTCATCACCTCACAGTAAAAAACTTCTTCCTAATATCTAATCAAAAGTGACTCAGTTTGAAGCCATTCCCCCTTGTAAAACCACTCCACGTCCTCATAAAAAGTCGCTCTCCAGTTCTCTTGTAGACACCCTTCAGGTACTGGAAGGCTGCTCCAAACTCTCCCTGAAGCCTACTCTTTTCCAGACTGAACAACCCTAACTTACTCAGCTTATCTTCAAAGGAGAGGTGTTCCAGCCCCCTGACCATAAAATAGTAAATACTTGTTTGTGTGAAATAGCAATACTTTTAAGACTTGTTTCATGGGCAGTAATTATTTCTTAAAAACTTAGCATAAAAGAAAGCACATTTAATATATTTAATAAATAAAAAAAAATTACTTTGGCAAGCTTTTCATAAATTACAATGAGATGTTTAATTGCGTAAGATAGAGAAATGCATTTTTTCTCCTTTAGAATACTTGGATGTTTCCTTATTCCAATATCTAAATGCAGCACAAGATGATTTCTTATTCCCTTCAATCTTAGGTACAAAGTAAATAAGCAGTGGACAAAGTTTTTAAAAAAAGGAAAAAAAAAATCATTATACCAGTTTCGCACACCAAGATCTAAAGATTAATTCATCCTCTCTGGAAAACATTACTACAGCATCTAAAATGTTATTGCTTTTATTTTCTATTCCACTTTTCTGCTGAAGATAACAGTCTATCTGACAGACAATAGGAAACAAACCCATGTGCTGGCTCATCAGCAGGCACAGTTCATAACCTGCCAATTAGCCTAAACTGATTTTGTCTGTAACCTTCAGCAGAAGACAGAAGTGGTAACAGTTTAAATTGCTAGAGATAAACCTGTCAAAAATCAGGATTCACCTCAAAGAGAGACTAAGTGATTTGCTCAATGCCATATATTCCACTGAAGAGCTGTAAATTAATAGTATCTCAGAGTCTCAACCCCAAGACAGCATTCACTAATGCATTTTATTATTGAGGGCAAAAAATGAGGTTTCTGAATTCAACCTGCAATTTTCAGATTTTTCTGAGTGTTTCCAGTCTTTCTTCTTTTTCATCACATCCAAGCCTACAAAGTTTTCCAGAAACTCTACAGTTTACCTAGAAGACTCTCTTTTGCAAGACACAGATTTTTCAATTTTGCCATATTTTCATATGGCTGGGCTGGGAAGCAACCCTGACCACAGAAACCTGAACTGAAAGAATACTGCTAAATTCAGTCCAGAGTAGTGATACAAGGTCATTTCTTTCAGTAAATTCAGTTGGAGTTGATTGTTTTTATCTACAGTAGTATGCTTATTTTGCCTTTCTTTTAAAAAGTGTGAATCCATCAGCAAAGAAAAAAACCCTACCTGATAAGCAGAAACTAAAAAAGGGCCTTAGCTGTGGATAACAAATAAATTATACAACCAGCATGAAAAAGTTTGTTGGATACAGCACTCAATGAAGATAAACTTTTCTAAGCATTTCTCTTTTCAGCTGCTCATGAAACAAAACAAAAAAAGGGTTTTTTCCAATAAAGAAAAATCTAATTTTATGACATAATACTCCGTGATTTGCAAGTATACAGTTTTCTATACGTGTACTTTAGCTTATCACAGCAAAAGGATACCGGAGATGGTTATCCACGTCCATAGGTTTCTCAAAAAGTAAAAGCATATAAGAAAACAGCACCATATAGAGACCCCAAACATCATGTGTAGCACTAGAAAGGCCCCTGCACAAACCAGTGCACAGGAGAAAACTGCCAATCTGGTAGGAAACTGAAGAGTATAGAACAGATAATGTATTAAGAGGTACCTTGTATTTGTAACATTGGCTGAACACATACCAATATTTATGAATGTATGAATACAATGACTACTAAATATAGGAGCACACTGATAGTGTTGCTGTGCCTCCACCTTCACATATACACTGAAGTAAAAACAACTTCCTAGTACAACCTATTATTTGGCTGAAAGGAAATAATGGGCTTCATCCTATGTTATTTTCACAGCTTGCTATACTTACTGCAATGGACAGTAAGATTAGCTACACTGGTAAGCAAGTTTAACAGAGAAGGAAAACCCAAATGAGTGTTGTGTAAAATGCATCTGGACTATGTGAGACAGTCTTGTAAACCATATTGCATCTAACTCTCTTCGTTCCACTCAAATGTACTTGCTAAGAATTAAAGGCCTCATCTCCCCATCTGCCGGAAAGAGGGTCTCAATGGTGATCCAATTCACTGAATATATTTTAGGAAGTATTTTTGCATCATAGTATCTTTCCACTAAGGGTGCAGAGTCCAATGGCAAGAAAAAAAGCAGCAAGAAAAAACGATGAAAGTAATAAATTTGTTGTCACTCTTCTCCATAAAAACTTATGAATGTTTACATCACCTCTCAAAGAGATGCAACCTGCCACAAGTTTATCAAGTGGTTTAGCAAGTGAATCACTATTGAGAAAACAACTTCTTATTTGATACTTATTTGCCTTTTCCACAGTTGTTTACAGAATGTGTACACTGAAACTAATTTTCAGTGTCTTTGCCTTACTTATACTCTTATAGACAACAAGAAATATTAATTTTGCCACTACAGAAATTAATACTTAATACTTTCTACTACTATGAAAATCATACATTTTTGAGAGCCATGTATTAAGGTTATGTATTATATGTATATATGTATAGGTTATGTATTAAGATGTAAAAAAACCCTAAAATTTTGATGGATCCAGTGACTCTTTCCTTATTTATACCACTCAAGACTAAAATTTAACCTATTTTCCAGCCTCCTTCATCTACATATTAATTTATAAATAAGACCAGTTCATTCAAGATGAATGTAACAATTTGCAGAGTCAATCACTGCCATACCCCAGAATAATTTAAGGGCAGGAACTATGGAATAGCACATTACTCCTGTCCCAGTAATTTCCAAAATAATTTGTGAGTCAGAAATATTACTAAATGAAGCAATTTCTAAAGCGGTTTGGAATCCCAAGCTCTCTGTCTGACACATCAGGTTTTCATGGTTGATGGCAAGCTGAATATGAGTCAGCAGTGCCCTGGCAGCCACGAGCACCAACCGTGTCCTGGGGGAGGGACATCAGGCAAAGCATCACCAGGTGGTTGAGGGAGAGGATTGTCCCACTCTGCACTGCACTGGTGTGGCCTCGCCTTGGATATTGTGGCAGTTTTGGGCACCACAATATAAAAATTATATTAACCTCTTAGAGTGTCCAAAGGAGGGCAATGAAGATGGTGAAGGGCCTTGAGGGGAAGCCGTATGATGAGTGGCTGAGGTCACCTGGTCCGTTCGGCCTGGAGAAGAGGAGACTGAGGGGAGACCTCATTGCAGTTACAACCTCCTTATAAGGGGTAGCACTGATTTTTCTCTGTAGTGACCAGTGACAGGACCCAAGGGAATGGCCTAAAGTTGTGTCAGGAGAGGTTTAGGATGGATATTAGAAAAAGATTCTTCACCCAGAGGGTGGTTGGGCATTGGAACAGGCTCCCCAGGAAGTGGTCACAGCACCAAGGCTGACAGAGTTCAAGAAACATTTGGATGACACTCTCAGGCACATGGTGTGACTCTAGGGGATCATCCAGTGCAGAGCTACGTGTTGGACTTGTTGATCCTTGTTGGTCCCTTCCAACTCAGCATATTCTGTAATTCTCTAAAATAGACTGATCTTTGTTTGGGAAATCCAGGTTAATCTAAGTACTGACAATCATTTGTTAAAAATGTATTTTCTTAGAACCGTGCCCTCTAAAGTCACTGAGATGCTTTTAAAGAGGCAAGAAAGATTAGAAGCTCAAAAATTTAAAACTCCAAGAAAAATAATTTTCTTATTGTGAGTGAAAACCTGCTTAACATACAAGGAATTTTGGTAACATTTAGTCTACAAATTATTTTGAGCTATGGCTAAAGGCTTTTGTGCCTGATTAAAAATTTCGCTTTTGCTTACTTTGTATCTATTTCAACTATATTATATCAGAATTTTAGCCTATTGTCTTCAGTGGCACTTACTACACTCACCACATCAAGCATTTAAAGAAATTTCACATTTGAGAAATTAGGGAGTGGAACACATTCCTCATGCTGCTTTGGAGGCAACACTAAATATAGCAGATCTTCTTGAATAAGGGATGCATATTAGCCCTGGTAGTGGTTTTACTTCCTGTTCATTTTCTATGGACCTTTTGCAATTGACTCAAATAACTATTTCCTTCTTTCTGGTATGTCCTGCTTAAGAGGTGGAGATGACTTACAGCTCTTCAGCCTTAGCTGGGTGGACAGTGGCCACTCTCCACAAACAAGAGCAGAAGAGTCTACAGCCCCATAAACTGACAATAAAAGATCTACATATTTTGGAAAGTACTCAAAACACTGAAATGCTGGGTAGGTTTTTTTGCTGTTCTTGTTTTAAATGACTGCCCTACTTTGAGGGGAGTTGTTTTTGAAGGGCAAATAACTTTTGAATGAATCCTCAACATAACCATTTAACTCCAGGAGAGGACTTCATACTGTCAACACCAGTGAAATAGTCTTCTACAATTCAGAATTAGCTCACTTAACTGTGGAGGGGCAGGATTTCAGACACATGCTGTTTTTCTGAGGTACCTATGTGTTATCTGCAGTGGGACCTTTGGAATTCCAGTCACTGGGAAACTTAAATCAAAGCTCATCTACGTGATCAAAGATGAAGTTTTTGCCACTCTAGCTAAAGACCATAAGAATTAAACACAAATGGGTCAGAGAAACAAATTTAATCTTCCCCACCCAACTGCAAAAACAGGTTTCTGCAGAACAATGTATGGAATCTTCCTGCCACAAAAAACACGCCTAAAATTAGTTTCAGAAACTAGAATTTAAATCAGGATCTCTTTAAATCAGGATCTCTCCCCAACAGTTGTTATGGAAAGCACGCTGAACTTCAACAAGAGCAAGTGTGGGGCAAGGCTCCCATTAATAAACTTATCATTAAATCTACTACGATTAAGCCTACACTCACAAAGGCTACTGCTTATTAATAGTTCTTTCTCATCTCAGCAACATATTAGCTCAAGAGATAGATGAAGAGCTTACTTTTACTGTTAAAGTGCTGGAGGCTACGTTTAGTTTTCGACAGTCACAGCAGTTCTGATGTGCCTTGGTGGCACATTTCACTGCAGTGTTATCATTACAAACTGAAAAGTCCAAACACTAAAAGCACACACAGGAAAATACTGGTGGATATGTTCAGTGTTTAATGGTCTTGTCTGTTCAAGGATGAGGCACTTCAGAGAAGCTCCCAGCACAATGTCACTTACAGTAAGGATTTCTCCAACCTTGAACTAATCAACATCTAAAGCGGAGTGGTGATGTCAGCTAGACTCCAGTGTCTTGGGTTCTACCTCCTGCCAAGAACAGCCTGGGTCACACGCTGGTAATAACCTTGGCAGCACCCTCCTCTGCTTCCATCACTGCCAATACTAATGAAACAAAACTAGACACAAGAGATTTCTTAGAAACTTGGTGTTAATGCTGCCCGCCTGGAACTATCTGTAATGCTTGTACTAATTATCCCTGGGTACATTAGACCAGAGAGTGCCAAGCCGGACCAGCACTCCTTTCTGTGCACACTCTGCTGGGTGACCACACTTCCAAACTCAAAATGATACTAAAATGGTTGACACCAATAGAAATTGCAACAAAGCTGTGAGTTTAAAATTCACTATAACTACAATAAGACAATCATCACAGATGCACCTTGAATACAAGAGATTAAAAAAATGTGAACTCAAGCAATACACAGAAGTAATTCACACAAACAGAAATAATCAAGCAATACATTAAAAAGTAGTCCTATTTGTTAAACAGTAAAACATACCCATAAAAATACCAGTTTTGCATTTTATTTGAAATATTGTAGAGAATAAAGAAAGAACATGGAGAGAGAACAAAGGGATGATTTCTACATACCAGCAGTTCAGCTTTCTAGTCCCAACATTTTATATAGTTCATTACAGTCACTTTTATGCCCTCATCTGCATGCGACAAGTAGAACAGTTAACCTTCATCTAGAGCCATAATGAGTAGGTACTTGTAATAATACTACATTTGTAGAGCCTCAGTTGTTCTCTTTCCTTGGAGGTAGAAGTCTGAGGTTCTATTTTACTTTATTAAAAAAAAAAAAAGCAGTATTACACTGCTCAGTGATTCTTCTTAAATACAGATTTACTACTTAAGCTTTCAAACACTTTGTACTGTAACACAAAGCACACAAAATTCAATCTTTTTTTTCCCTACCACCTAGAAAGTACACACATGAATTGGAAAAGGTGAAAGGCCAGATATAATGTGCAAGCTCAGGTGAAACAATCCACATACAACAAAATGCACTTTGTTGGTTATTAATATTTTTAAGGGAATGAGAGCACACTGAAATTACTGCTTTTGTTATTTTTTCTTTCAAATTCAGTGGCAGATACATGCTTTCTACAAAATCATAGATATACAGCATACCTGAAATATTCAAAGTTTTCTATGCTTTTAAAGCTGTAATTTTAAAAGCAATTTAACTTGTGGAAAAAAATTTATAATTTGACAGATATTAGTTTCTTTCAAAAAAATAATGCTCCAACATCTGAAAGCTTATCCCAAGAGATACTATTTCTCATAAAAACACAAGTCAGAAATGAAAAGTTTTCTCCTAAATAAATCTCATCTTTACATGAGGAAAATTAGAAGAGAAATATCACAGCTAAGCCAACACAAACAAGAAATGTTATGTTCCCCATCTGATAGGCAAAATATAGAGGAAAACCACACTTCAAGCCATACTTAATTATGTTCTTTCTAGACAAAATATGCAATTAGAATTATTTTATGTCATCAAATTTTTCACTGGGGATACAAAAAAGGGGATTAAAAACAAAGGAAAAAAGGTGCTATTTTCATAAAAAGCATCATTCCTACCTGCAATACATGACCCAACACGGCATGAGATCTAACCACCAAACCACAGATGTCTCAGCATGCATTCCCCCTAACCTCTCTTACAGCACTGAAAGGGATGGCAAAACAATCCTCTGGCTCAATGACCCAAGCACTCGCCTGGGATGTGAGCAGTGGGATTTTAATCCTTTTTCCAGCAAATATTTTATTTTCACAAAGCGGAACAACATCAGTTTTAGAAAGGGGGCCAAAAGTCTACATGATTAAGGCACTACAATCACCAGTACTAATCTTCACAGTATGTTAAATACTGAACCAAAGGCTGACTTACCTTAATTAAGGTGATTCACTTAAGGCGGATTTAATGCATACTGACAAAATGACAAAACAGAAGAATACATGGGACTTCTGTATTCAATGCCCTTTTTCCACTCCTTTTGAAAACATTTCATGCAAAGACAAACAAAAACCGCAGGCATAAAATACAAAATATTTGTTAGCCCACAATCTAAAACAGCTAGCCAACGTTCATAGGTCCTTGCTAGCTCACTTTCATTAGAAAGACAAGATGAAATTCAAAATAGTATTTACCGAGAACATTCATAAAATCATGATTCTCCAAAAATAACATGACCAAGAAACAACACTAACCAGTGACCCAGTTCTGGTATTTATGGTCAGTTTTATCAGTTTCATAGGGGAGTCTCCCCTGTTCCAGACTTATTCTTCTGATCAGTGCCCTTAGTAGAAGCTTTATTGCTTCAGCTGCTAAAGGAACACTAGGACCCATGTGCCTCTAATGAAGGGTATCTACTGCACATACTGATTTTTACCAGATCTGTTTTCATGGAAGCCATTAACACTCCTCTGTATTCCAACAGAATATTTTCCAATGTGTATTTTAATAGAAAAGTTCAAACTGCAAT
Organism: Serilophus lunatus; assembly: GCA_013399895.1. Classification (NCBI taxonomy): domain Eukaryota; kingdom Metazoa; phylum Chordata; class Aves; order Passeriformes; family Eurylaimidae; genus Serilophus; species Serilophus lunatus. The sequence continues at coordinate 1,503,522 of VXBA01004266.1, forward strand.
TTTATTTCTATAGCTACAAGACCCTGAAAAATATAAACACAGTGAGCGTTTATGTAAGACCGCTTTGGAGAGATTTCTTCCATTAAATTTAATATGCTGAATAGAAGAAAGAAATCTGCAAAAAGTGTTCTTGTTTCAAAGCACAGAACAAATTAAATGCTATTTCATCCACTATTAAGACATTCAAATTCATTTATCCTAATGAAAATCAAACTACCTTCTCCAAATCAAAGCACAGTTTGGCATGTAACGGTTTGTTCAGCCTAAACTTCAGTAATTGGAATCCACACCCCAAACCTGTGGAGCTGACAAAGCCCCGACATTTCAATTCTGTTTTGTGCCAAGTTTTGTCTTCCTTCACAAAAGCAACTCTCAGTCAAAAAGCCACACTCTCACAAAAGTTTTCTTTGGCTTTACCTCTTTCCCAAAAACTAAACACATGGAAAGAATACGAATCTCAGTTTTTAAACATATCCACGCATTCAAATGTAGAAAACTAGTGCACAACTTGATTTTGATTTATACAAAATCTTACAAATTCCTATTAATGTTTTAGCTTTGAGAACCAGAGGTATTTGACTTTCCAAGAATTAGATGCTGTTCTAGGAAGATGTGGGGGCCTAACTTCACATTGCAAACAGCAGATGGATTTCCTAAATGACATTGCAGCCAATATCCAGACCTGAGGGTGAAGTTATCTATTAATCACAAAGAGGATTTCTCCGACATCATAAGATATTTTTGCAAACAAAACTTACCAATGCCTGAAAGCAACTACTTTACGGTTTGCTTGAAACACATGATTTCAAATCGTTTGCTTTCCATTTACTATAGGCAAGACTGTGCTATGGCTACTGCATCCTGCGCTACAAGAGTTTTCGAGCTGTAAGACACGTATAAATCAAGGACCAAGTTAGTGTTTCTGTTAGAGTCAGATATATGACCTTGAACTTCAATTATGCTGTATGAAACTAGGCTTCAATCTGACTATATTCAAGTGAAGCAGCACTGAAAATCCCTTGTAAGAAGATGAAAAATTTCACACACATGGAGATTTCTTCTGAGGACTCTATCTCTGAATATTATAAATACATATCCTTCCATGACTGTAAGGACAAAATTTGCTCTAAAATAGTTTTATTTCTTTTTTAACCATTTCTAATGTAAACTCTTTACTTGAGTACAGCCCAGACAAAATTATACACCCACCTAGACAACTACAGCCTCTGAGATCCAAGAAACTCGGGCACAAACTTCATCAGTCAATCTATCTCATTAACTCATGTAACTCTTATCAACATTAAAAAAGAAGGAATTGTGTGGTAGAGCCCAACTGCAGACATTTCAAAAGCTCTAAAGGGAGTAAGGATGCCATGTTACATAAAATTTTACTCAGAGAATATTTTTAAAATGGCACTTGAATTTTATGCAAAATTCTGTGATTGCTGCCGGGAAAAAAAAAGGCACAAACACTTCCTGACAGTTGTGCTGGTTTAACTCCTACCCCCTTTTTCCTTGGATTCCTTTAGCACAAACTCAGAAAATTTGAAACAAAGAAAAGTCTCCCAATCAATCATTATGCACACAATTATGAATATTCCCTATTTAACTGCACAAGACATAATATTTAATTTTATTACATTTAAGCAAATCAAACCATACAACTTTTGTACAGAATGCACAGGATAACCAGTTTCTCTTCTATGCCATTTAAAATGAATGTTGACCTCCTTTATGCTGTTCCCATTAAATGGTAAGGTGATTTAAAAAAACCCAAATAGAGAAGCATAAACGACATCAGTTCTCTGCTACAAGCAACAACATTCTGAATTGAATATAAGAAAAAATATGATTTTCTGAGCAAAGAGCACAAATCCACAACACGAGCTGAAGTTAGAAACAAGCTTTCCTTGACCTTTATGTTTCTTTCTGTGTTCAGAGGTTTCAGCACAAGAAGGCAAACATTTATTGAAATAGTAAACTACCTTGGGATCTAATTTCCAGAAACAGCCCACTAGCTATTCATTTATTAGTGAAAGTGAAAATGAACACAAGTCCCCCTCAGTGAACAAAACCAATGTATTTTGAAAGATGGTTCTCCTTTTAATGGTATTACAGAAAGGTGAGCTGCTCCAAGGGATTGAAATGCTGAAAATATTCTGTTATTTCACTTGGAGAACATGCACCATGAAATTCATTCTTCTTATCTGTCATGACTGAATTCAAAGAAATACATTACAACCACACTCTGTAATGCTGGTAGGAAGTTAAATCCTTATTTCCAGCTATTACTAACTGAAGAAATAGACAGAAGACTGAGGAAACACAGAAGCAAGATGAAAGAAAATGCTATAAAATCAGATTAATCACAGACTATGCTTATTTTTTTCTTCCTTCTTTGAGAATCTTGCTCAATTCCCAAGCAATTCCTAGGATACTAACCCATCTCTTCCTATATTGAGTTCATTGAATGAAAGATTAAAAATTGTAGCCCTATTGGTTCTATAAGAATGAGAATATATTATTAGTAATAAAATTGACATTTTTAGAATCCTGTGAAGAATCTCAAAGTGCTTGAGATATGCCAGAAATAATCCTCACAGTCCTGAATGCAAGTTCTTCAACCATTTTGGAACGGAACTATTCTGAACTTCACATAATACATGACACACTATTTCAAAACAAACAATGACAAATCAAATACACAGCATTTTAAAATCCCAGTACACGCATACTGAAGAAAATTAGATGGCATGTGAGAGAACAAACATAAATTTTCTCACCTCTTGTCAACTCCTTCATATCAACATTTCTGTTTCGAAACTCTCCAAAACCTTCCTCAAACATCCAGCTACCTCTTCAACTTGTTCCTGCAGCACTTCCTTCCCACTGAGTCTCTAATTCAATTCCAGTGACATGAGTCATTTTCTTGATCCCATTTCCTCTGTAATATTTTATCCAACTGATCTATTACTATGTTCCAAATCTACTACCATAGTTTGTTTTCTTTCAACAAATCCTCTTTCTCCCTTACTACTTTGACCTTTTGGGTCTTAATCACCAATCAGTACTGAAATTTCTCTGCTTTTCAGTCATGTCCTCGTGCCTCTGGCTAGCTGCGTGCTCAGCTCTTCTGCCACCTCCTCCAAACATAAAGTTACCCTTGCCATCTCCTGGACCTGATTTGCATCCTACACCAGAACAAGCTCCCCAGGGAAGTGGTAGAACCACCATCCCTAGAAGTGTTCAAAACACAAGTGGATGTGGCATTTCGTGATATGGTTTAGAGGACGTGGTGGTATTCAGTCACCAGCATAGTGACTTGGTTGGACTTGATCTTGGAGGTCTTTTCCAACATTAATGATTCTATGATCCACTTTCTCTGCTTCTACTCTGATGTTGTGTGAACATGTCTGGCAGGAATCCTCATGTTAGGCTGAATTCTTCCAATATAAACTGTGGGTTTTTATCTCCCGAGCAGAGCTCCTGAGGGAGTGGAGCTAGAGGAAGAAGACACAGCTGAAGCATAATTGTATTAGAAGAGTCAAAACTGAAAAGAAACTTTATGCAGAGAGCAGTCATGGCCAGTGCCACATTAGCTGCATTAGCCTTCTTTAAATTCTGGTCCACAGACTACCGATTGCCTGAAAGATTTCCAAAAATAGCTTGTGAAATAGACACAAGAAGATTTTAATCTGCATATGCATAATGACAAGGAAACAAACTGCTATTTTTACCTACCTCATTCCATATTTAAAATTTAACCTCATTTCGTTGGGCTGCAAACCAGGAATTAATACATTTTTAAAAAATCCTTCATTCACTCTTCTTCCCCTGAAACAGAGTGATAATCAATTCAACTTTTTCCCCACATTATAAATACTGGGGCAGTATATGTTACATTCAATGAAAATTCAGATCAGCATTTCTCAAATTTAAGATCTGAAAGCTTATCTATTCATCTGCTTATTGATTATCCCTGTCCTGCTTAGACCCAAGACCTAAGAGGATTACAGAACCTGGTGGCAAGGCTGAAGGCTTGTTAACTTAATAAGGCTCTGGACTTAAAACTGTGTTAAATTAAACAGGTTTTGAAAATGGCTTAAGTCTGCTAGTGTGGATAAGATTTAAGAGTCTCCTCTTAGATCTTTATCTGTCTCATGAAAAGGACCATGTCAGACAGTGGGGCACTGGCACACACCAAGTGAAGGTCCATGCGACATTGATTTTCTTTTAGCAAGCTCTCAGCTGCAGAATAAAAGCTTCAACTCTACTCAGGGGCACATTACCACAGTAGAGTGCATTAATTTTTAGTGGATTTGTTTAAAATAAGTTTCTAGAACAGCTATGCCCTATATATGCCAACTCAGATCGTCATCTGATTACCTTTGACTATTTTTCCTCTTAACACTTTTTAATGGCAGAAGTGCTTCATTTTCCCCCAATTCTTTTTATATAAATAAAACACAGACTATAATCTGAAGAGCTAAGAGACGCACTAATAAGGAATAACTGAAGAGACTTGTTTCAAATTATTCAGTATTGATCTTCTACTGCCTCTGTGCAAGTAAGACTCCATTCCTTTTCTTGAGTTGAGCAGCTGGAAAGTCTGATAGGAATGAGTACCTTTGTCTTTACCAGAGCTTTTCAAAGGCTTGTATAATTGTAGTTCACATAAGATACCACAGCAGTTCAGTTCTTTAAAAAGCTTTCAATGCACATGTATATTTTGAAAGCTTAGGTGCTGAGAAGAGGAACTCAAGAGAGGTAATATGCACATCTTTCCTTTACAAAAAAAGGAGAGCAGAGTTACCTCATCTTTCTGCAACACTAATGCCATGAAATAAAACCAACTTTATTAACAAATGAACACTAAAGCCTGAGGAATGCTTCAGGTGTTACGAAGTCCAAGAGGACGCATTCTTGATGCCAGGCTTATCTTATATGCACCATTGGCAGCAGTCCTTCACTTCAGAGAGGAGAGTGATATCTGTATTAATATTTAAGCAACATTGAAATGCTTATCTTTGATCAAAACAGAGTTGTGACTAATAGCATATTTCCCAGATAGAAACTATAAAATTATACTTTGTCTGTTTTTATTTTCTATAAATGTACAATCTATATTTGACTCTGAAAAATCAAGGAAGATAGAAAGAACACCAGGACAGAGCTATCAGTTCAATTAAAAACAAAGAAAAAACAAACAACAACCAAAAGACCACCAAGAGCCACAAACAAACAAAAAACCAAACCAACAGAAATTTACATCATATATAAAAAATCAGATGTGCAAGGCCAAGCACATCAGCAATATTTCAAACAATTACTGTGTGAGAGAGTGCACAAGAAAATCTTGTTTTTAGGAGATCAGCCATATTTCTTGCAGCTTCTAGTTTTTAAAACTTGAGAATTTTAAGTGCTTACACTGGAGGGGTGGAGGAGATTAATCAAGAGCCAAATAAGACAGGAACAAAGACCTAGAAATTACCAAAAATTCTGAATATTTTATACTTTTATGCTACAAAAATTTAACTCTGGAAAATAAATCACACGTTTGAGTGCCACACGTGTTAAAATGAGTGTCACAGTCCAAAGCTTCAAAGGGTAAAGGGATAAATTATTCCCGTGGTGGATTGCTCACATGCACCACAGTTAACCTTGGTGTACCCAGCAGGCTCATGTTCTGAGACACTTTGGCAACAGTGTCTGTAAATGAAACAGCGACTTCTGGGTTTCGCTTTCCCCACAGCTGGAGAATCCAAACCTGTACATTTCCAGGAAACATCGAATGACATTTTAAAGATAAGCACATAAGTATCACATGTTAAAGGAATTCAAAATAGTGGACTCAGTTTCTCACTGTGGAGCGATTGTCCTTGTTTCCAGAGCATATTTCTGAGTCACAAAAATTTCCTGGTTCAGAGGATGCAGATGTGAAAACAGACTTAACTAACTGCGTCTGTGCTGACCAGCTTCATACCCAAATTGCACAGCAACACCAGCAAATGCATGGAAAAGAAATAAGTAAAAGCAGTTATGCAGACACACTCGGTGCAACAAGGCTGCAACTAGAATGAGCTCCACTGCTCAGTCTGACAGTCAGAGGACAGCGCTGCCATCTCCCCCTCTATACATAGGAAAGGCAAGAAGAGCAGAGAAGAGCACTTGGATGTGTGACTCTCCCACCTCAGGACCACTTTCTCCCCTAGAATTAATCCACCTCACCACACAGAAGCTATTCTCAGTCCAAAAAAACCTGCTCTCCAAAAAGACTCTGATTTGGTGACATGAAAAGCAAAGAATTTGACCTAGTTCAACTGACCCAAGAATTTACTGCTGATTTTCCAAGATGAGTTTTTCTGTCTACTAACACAGAGGCATCTGACAGGAAATGAAGTTTGAGATGCACATTTTTTTCTTTATGAAAGCAGTAATGAGGTGTATGCATGAACATGGCTGACCAGATGATATTTCGGCTTTAATTACTGAGGCACATTCTTGCCCACACTAGGATGCATATATAGGCATTGATTTAAAGCAGAAGAAAAAACAAACTCTCAAACCCCAGGAGGCTAAGCAATACAGTAATATTAACCTATACTGTATGCTCTTCATTCATTTGGCAGATTTTAGTCATAAATACCACAAGATTGTCTGTTGTTCAGATACTTCAATAGAAAACTTTTCTTATTGTTTATTTTATGTTCCTTATGTTTGACGCAGGCAAGGACAAATTGGACACAAGAGGGAAGAAAAACACACGTTTTCTTTTTCTTGGAAGTAGTACACTAAAATCAGAGGCAGGAGAACGTTTGAAAAAAAGGGCAACAATGGAGCCAAAGAAAAGACCAAGGAAGGTGTTAAGCATATTATAAGGAGAAGGCCAAATGCACTGCAAAGGGAAGTCCACCAAAAGAAAGACAAACAACTGAATATAACAAGTTTCCAGTTTTATTATCACAGCTGCAGTTTCAGTCTTTCTGTTTTCTGCAGTTCCTATCCATGCACTAAACACTGAAGTACCATGTAAAAAGCATTTCACTCAGGTAAAGAAGAGGGAAGATGAAGGATTTCTAGCTCACCCCATCCCAAAGAGTCTCATCAGCTCTTCAGACCACACATGATGCCTATTAAGCCACTGAACAAGAAGTGCCCATTGCAGAAAGCCAGACACTATGCCCACAGAAACAGCACTAGCACTACTGACTGACTTTTCTAACCAAACCCTGGATCACCTATGTAAAGCAATTTTATTGATGTATAATCTCTGTGATAACGAGAGAAAAAATTAAATGATCTTTATTCTCTCTAAAAAAACTGCTCCCCTTCACATGACCACTAAGAGCTTGAGACTTCTTTTTTTAAGCAGAAGTTTAAATTTTCTGAATGATCAAAGCTTTGAGCAGAGCAATAACCTGTAATTCACTGAGAAAAATAAAGTGGAGGAAAAAAGGCACCATTTTATTTCAGATGGATGGTTTTAAAAGAATCTACAGAAATAGAGGAATATTAAATTGGAAAATGAAGGGAAACAAAGTCAGCCCCCTCTTTGACCTGAAAACAAAGCATGTATACAAGAGTATCTCCCACTAATACACACACACACACACAAGAGTACTGTAAACAAAACTAAAAGGGATTTCAGTATAAAAATTAAATAATATGGACTTGGTTTTTAGTTTATAGATCAGTTTACTTCAGAACCCAATTGTTTTCCAAATAAATTGTTTTCTAACTAAAGGGATTGTACCTGTTCAGCAGCTATTTTATCAAGCAGATTAACGTTAGTTGGCAGGTTCAAAGTATGGAATTAAATATATCTGATGTGAATTGTGCTGGTACAGAAATTCTCTTCTTATTCTTTCCAAAACACACTCAAATCTACACATCAGTGTGCCAGTCAGATGCAGATTTTCCTATCTGAAGAGTGGAATAGCAGCTTCCACAGATGTTTTAAGCATCTGGCTTTTCCTCACTGAGGTATTCATGTGATCTCCTGATAACATCCAAACAAAATTAAATCCTTTTAACAATGTGACACCAGACATTGCACCATCTTTGGGACAGGAAATGGATAACTGTTCTCCAGTAATGTGGAAGTCAAGGATCTAGAGTTAACAGCAGGATCTACTGACCTCAGCTGAGACTGAGGAACCATTGTCAAACACTCTATGGATACATCCAAAATTTAAAAAAGTCATTCTCTGCCCTGGAGAGTATACAGTTTAAATAGTGAGTCAAACAAAGAAACTACTATCAGTCATATCTGCAGATGGGAAAGAGAGGCACAAAGAGCTTTGAGTGACTCTGTGCAAGGTCATAAAGGATGTCTGTGGCAAAGCCAGGAACTGAGCCCGGAAGCTCTCAATCCTAGCCCGATGCCTTTGGATGGAGACAATTCTTCCTTTTACTTATCCTTCCTCTCTACCTAATTATTTATCTCTGAAAGGAAACATTAACACCATGAGAATCAGTCTACTTTCCTTCTATATTTATAATCTCCATTAAATGTTTTCTAGTTTAACACAGGATACAAGTGTTGCACAGAAGTAATTAAAACTGTACAAGCAATTGTAAATACAAAAGCAGCAAGCATTTCAGCAAGCACAAGATGAAACAAAATCATCCATACATGATTTACAAAGACTTCATAAAATATTTTCTAATGATCACTCAAGAATATGAATAGGCGTCTATTTACAGATTCTCAAACGTTGCTTGGGAACTTCCCCCACTTCCTTCTTCTTCCCCCAGGTTTGTATGCGAAGTATGACACCATATGGTGTGGAACATCCCTTGGGTTAGCTGGGGTCAGCTCAAAATCAAGTATCATAATGTAACAGTTCTCCAGCCTACCATCACAAACAACCATGACGAAACCAACTTCATTAGCCACTCTTTCTTGGCTATTTCTACAACTACTTTTTCCTTTAAAATGGTACTCCTTACAATCTGACCTACTATGACAATGGGAGTCCTCTAAGGGTACCCAACCAGCAGATACTTACTGATATAGTTGAGTAAAACAATACAAAGAAATAACTCTTGTTCAGAGACAATTTAAATATCTGTTCAAATCAACACCTGCTGCTATGCTTGGCAATCCCCATATTTATGTACAATTACATAATAGTTATTGATCTGCAAACACACATTTTCAGTCCCATTGTTATTTCCTAGTGTAAGAAGCTTCCTTTGATGTCTAAGTTCTGCCAAGGATCTTAGTAAGTCTACAACGGCAGCAGCTGTCTTGGTTCTTAGTAGTTTTCTGCAACCTGTGAAATAGTCAAACTCTGAGAGCTGCCACCCCGAGCTCTCTTCTCCAGAGGGGTTAGCATTAGCAGAAACTCAGGGAACAACCTCCTGTGTGTAGAGGTTCAAAAGAATTTATCACAAACATCTCAGATTCTCATGGTTCTAGCACCCTTTAACACCTAAATGACCATTTTCTGTAATATTCCTGTAATATTCCTTTACCCTCTTATTACAGGAAAACTTCATCAGAAGTGGTATCACCAGAGGTTTCTATTAGCTTTCCAGAATAAAAACAACAAAAAAGGGAAAAGCTTTAGAACTTTCACGTTGCACTGTAACATTTCTTGATGGCATTTTCCACTGACATACAGTATATTATACTCAAATTACACCATCAATACTTATTCAGCATAAGCATGAACTCTATTAGGAATGGCCAACTTTTGAGCTATTCAAGCTTTTCTTTTGTTAACAGAGATCATTTGAGTCCTTCTCCTACGATTTCCTGCCTACATTTGGTCCAGAAAACAGCTGAAAACCTTATTCCAAAATATTCTCAGCAGTGATGAGATTTCAGACTACCTAGACAGCTGTGCTGTAAGTTCTGCTAAAGGCAGCCCAGAAACTTCAGTAATTTGGATTATTAACAAACTAGAAGAATTGTATATCTTAAGACAAATTCAAGGGAAAAGTTAAATGTGCATCATCTTAAATCTAACTAGTAAAGAACCTAGAACAGCTCTCCAACATCCAGCAATTTATACACACAGCTATGTTTATAAGCACGCCCTTGTAAAAACTGCCATAAGGAACTTCACATAATTCCTGTTTCACATCCTTTGTGAAAATGACAAAATGAGCATAAACTTGAAAGTAAGAAGCCTAACATTTTCATATGCTCTTTTGAAGGAAACAAGACCCATGTGATCATGCGGTCCCTCAACAGCCCTCAATAACTTGCTCCTTATGAGCAGTCCCAAGCAGATTTGACAGCAGGCCATGGTTCTCACAGCTCTTCCAAGCTCGAGTTTTTTCACTTCAAAAAAAAGGAGAAAAGCATTAAATTAGCATCCATACCTGAGAGGAAGCTGCAGTATGAGCATAACAATATTATTTGTCCTCCCAGGCCAGCTGACTGCTTGGAACAGCAGTGCTGGGCAGTAAGCAAACACAAGTTTTCCATCAAGTACAGCAGGACAAAAGTGGTGCCTTGGTCCAACCAGTACCAGAGCAAGGCACAGAAGGCTTTATGTATCAAAACAGCACAGAAACAAAATATGTTAAGAACTTGCAGTTGTTGCAGCACTGAAAGCTTATAAGGGTTACACAAACAAACAGGGCTACTGCAGTGGGGGAGATACAGAGCACAAGATTTGTTAAGCCCCACCACCCACCCAGCTTCATTAGTTTTAAGACTCAGGGAACCATTTGTTTGTTTATTGCCGTATGTCACCACATTCATAGAGAGAATGCAATATACTGTACAGCAACAGGGCTGGCCACTCCACAGTCACTGATACAGTGCAGGAAATCATGCTGCACTACATACTATATTAACCTTTTCTGAAAATTATGGCATTCTCTGAAAGGGCATTTATGAGCACAGTATAACTTCAGGGTATAAGCAGAATGTTTATGACTTGACAGCCTTCATCCACATTCACTTCATTTAACATAACAGCAACTTTCATTTACTAGTTCCCCTTCAGCAAAATTAGTTTAGGAAATCTGGCTCTGCCACTCATCTAGAAACAGATTTTCCTCTTCAATTCCCAGAAAGGAACTATATTTGCAACCATCTTTATGTTAGAGTTAGCAAAGCAAATAGGGCATTCACCTCAACACTGTTGATTAAACTGGCATTTTGCTTTTTGGACTTTCTTTTTCAAAAACGTTTTTCATATAAAAAAATGAAAAGTAGTTCATATCTCCACCTTCTTATCTGACAAAGTCTGTTCATGTTCTTAAAAGTACTGCCTTCCTAGTAAAAAAGGCTCTGGACAAAGCGGACAAAAATGAGACCATCATCTTTCCCTGTCTCCCAAAGGAAAGATGGCACAAGAACTCCTGTGAAACGCCAAAACCAGAGATGTACTAAGACAGTGTAAAACACTGGAAACTAACACGCACTATCAGTTAATCGCATAAGGAATGCACATGGTCACAATTTTAGTGGCACATGGTACAGCATAACTAATAAACTGAAGCAACCTTCCATATGTTATCACTTTCTACTCTGTGCAACATCTGGAAATGCAAATGTTGCACAACAGGATATTATAGAACATTAAAACAAGACAGAGAATATCCCATATTCAAGCTATTTTTTCTAACAAGGCTTTGAGAAACCCTGAAGCTCAGTCTTTCATGTGCACTGTCAAACTGGAAGCCTTTTTTGGAGGAGAAGCAGTCTCTGAAAATACACAGTTAGTTACAAAGGTTGACATGAAAATATATGGACAAGTCATATGGGTATTTCGCTTTAAGAGCTTTTGCAAATGCAATGTATCATGATAAACACCTTAAAGCTCTGGAGAAGACTGAGCTGGTTTTCACACTGCTGATGTTTCTTTTCAGTACTTTTAAAGATTTCTACCTTCTGGAACAAAATCACCAAAAACACAAAACCAAACCATCAACAGAAAAATCCCATAGATGACCTTCTCTCCTCACCATTTATTGTATACAGAACAAAACTCATTAACAGGAAGTGGGCTGATAATTACCATTCCTATATTCTAAAGTAAAGAATCTAATGAGATCTCTAGCAAGCAAAGAAAACAATTACACCTAATGGAAAACCAACTGTTATTTTAAATCCTCATGAAAACTCAAAAGGTGTATCTAAGAGCTTTTAGAAAGATTCCAGCCATGTAAGTACAACTGAGGAAAATCAATGTAAGGCTTCTTTCACTAGGCAAGTAAATTAATAATTCAGCTACAATTTAAAACAAAGACTACTCCTGCCAAATACATGTTCAAGTCCTCGTCTTGGAACTCCTCAAGACATTTCATAAAATTCAAATAAACTCCACAAGACAGAAACCACCTAATCCATTCAAAAACTCCACTTCAAACACAGGAACTGTGAATATGCATGCATCACAAACTGGGCAGTAAAACCCCTCACAGAAGCTGTCTTGCTTTGTAATTAGATAAAACACAGCAAGGTCTGACATCTCATACAATTACATTTCCTGACACAGGCTCTAGGATGAATAATTATAAATGAGGCTACTGAGTCTTGATTAGAGAGCACGAAAGACTCTACAGGTTGCACAGCTGTTAGGAAGAAACTGAAGTACAGAAAGAAGGCAATGTCTTCTCATCACAGTATGTAGATTTTCCAAATCACTTAGGAAAAAAACTCCTTGAGTTAAAACTAATTAAAGAAGGGATGAGGACTGAGAGTGCAAATAACTCACCAGACCAGATGGATTCAAAAAATTTATTTTTGAAGGAAAAGAAGTAAAAATGTATCTACTTAGAAACCAATGACAAAATCTTTATCCACTTCAGCAACATAACAAATGTCAAACATAAGCAGGGAAGTTGTGTCTAATCAAAGGAAGTTTACCGGTAGTAAGAATCATTACAGAAAGTGCACAAGCCAAAATGAAATCTCTAATCTTGCGGTTGACAAACTAAGAACAATTTCAAATGTTTTTCAGAAGATTTTATCCCTAACAATGACTTATGCTTTGCACATAATTTATCTTGTTCTATTTGACTGTATTTTAATAGGACAGCTAAGGATCCGAGACGCTTTTCTTCCACTTACCTCAAAAACTGAATTTCAATAAGGAAGTATTATTGCTGGGATTCACATAACAGTAAAGCAACACTGATAGGAAATTACTGTGTTTTGCTTGAAATCTACAGCAATACCTGACTGCCCTTATCCTGAAGCAGAGGCCATTTTGAAATGGTGCACATAGGAATGCAAAAAATACTGTCACCACATGGTACTTACCCTTACGGGAGGGCTCCGTGCTTGCACCCTTTGCTGCTGTCCAACTTGAGCGCTCTGCAGGTCCTTGGAACCACAATTAGCTACAGTGTTGATGGGGACCCTTAAAGCATTTGTGCTGCCAGTCCCACCGCCAGCACTGGGTTTGCGAGGCCTCTGCTTGATGCCATCCAGTAGTCTAACAAGCAAAATATTACTGGGGAGCTCGTCAACACTGCAGTCCACTAAAGTCCTGCACTCTGGACACCGCAGCTCATTCCGAGAGCTCACAATGCCCAGCAGACACCGCTTACAAAACGTGTGTTGGCAAGGCAAGACTTTTGCAGAAGCATCAAGGCGTTCTAAGCAAACAGGACACTCCAACAGATCCAGCAAAGCTGATTCATCCATTTTCTTTGTATTACTTAATGAAAAAACAAATCTTTGTAGAACGTGTGTGTTTTGGGCACTGCAAGGATGTCATGTTACATCCATTCCTCTTCTGACCATGCTCTAAAATTTTTTGAGGGAAAAAAAGGTATTAATAAGCTGGAAAAAATGTCAGCAATAGTATACAAAGCATATAAAGAGCAAAATAAGATATCTCTAGACTAATTCAGTAGATATTTTCAATAAATGAAAGAAACATTAAAACAGCGACAATAGCAATCTACATTAATATATGTATTTGAAATATTTTAACACATGCGAACAGATAAGGTTTTCAAGTTCAAGTCCCCATAAACGTCAGTTTTGAGGGATTTTATTTTCTCAAATCATTCCAGAACAAAGAGCTAACCCTAGCATTATAATAAAGCTTACTTTTCATAATCTTTGCTTAATACATCAGTTCCTTCGAACATTTTATCTGAAATTAGCTTTTTGTCACAGTAAGAGGATGGCAAAGTAACTACAATGGGGTCCAAAAACCAGAAGTGTACACCAACAGAGCACAAGAAAGGGCAATTACATTTATACCAAGATTAAGCCCATAGTGAACTACATTTCTACCATTACCGTGAAAAGCACTGCAGCACATTACAGAGATGACCCTTGAAAACAGCCTCCAGCTCACGGGGTTCTAAGCTTACCACAGGCACTGACAAGAGGTTCATTACGGTGCCGCCTTTAAGAAGCGCTTCAAAAACTATCGCGAAGTGATTTACAGCAGGAAGTGCTACTGCCATATCGTTAGGACAACACGAGTGCTGCGTATGCAGCCACCGAGGCAGGGACGAGCCTCCAAGCCAGCTCCAGCACACACAGCGAGGGGCTGGAAAAAGGGAGGGAAAAAAACCCCAACACCACCACTAAAGAGCTCCCTAAAAACAAAACAAAACAAACAAAAAATCATTTGCGAGACGTCACACCAGGCAGCTCCACAAGCAGAAAAAGGCTTGTTGAGCTCGGCAGTGTCCAGCACTGGGCGAAGTTGAGCGCCTCCCCCCAGCCCCCGCGGCCGCCTGCGGGAGCGGCTCCCCCGGCTCGCCGGGCGCCCGTCCCTCACCTACCTGCTCCCGGGC
>VXBA01004266.1:1518821-1577986 GCA_013399895.1 Serilophus lunatus
GAAAAAAGGGGCTCGGTCGGTCGGTCGGTCGGTCGGTCAGAGGGCTGCTCCCGCTCGCTGCCTGTGCTCAGTCGTGCCCAGAGCGGCGGCCTGCGGCCGCACGGCCCCGCCTCAGGAGGAGCCGGGGTTCCCGGAGCCTGCGGCTGACCGCTGGAGTGCCACGCTGTGCTCAGGCTGCGCGGGCTTGGGCCGGTGCGGGGACCCTCCCGACCCTCCCCGGCTCTCCGCCCGCAGCCCCCGGCGGGACGCGGTGAGGCCGCGGCGTTTCGCTCTCTGGGCGTCTCTCAGACGTAAAATGGCCAAAAGAAGTTGAAAAAATGCTCTTTCAAAATATAGTGAAGCGCCTTATCTATGGAAGGTGAAAAACTCTAGAGAAAATGTTTACATTCCAGTTAATCATCTTGTCAACTGCAGCTCAAAAAAGAAGCAAACTGAAAGCTTCCTTCTTGTGTGTTGTTTTATCTATTCACGTTGACCTGAGGGAAAGTCATGAAGTTGTGTCAGTGGAGGTTTAGGTTCAATATTAGGAAAAGGTTCTTTGCCCAAAGGGGATTTGAGTGTTGGAATAGGCTCCCCAACAGAAGCCTAGCAGAATTCAATATGTGCTTGGACAGTGCTCTCAGGCACATAGTGCTGTTCTTGGGGCTGCCTTTGCAGGCCAGGAGCTGAACTTGATGATCCTTGTGGGCCCATTCCAATTCAGAATTTTTTATTTCCCTCCCTCACCCCATCATGGATTATGTGGGTTTGTGTAAGTTGATAGAGGCTTTTCTGTCTTGCTTTCTGGATGTTTTAACTTGGTTCCAATGGTAATGATGTTCCCTGTTTATTAGGATTTCCACCTAAGTGCTCACATGAATGCATCTCTAATACTTTATCTTATTTTTTGGTAGTAGTAGTGGAAATATTTCCAAATATGTACAGTTCATTAAGAAATAAGGTTTCCTCCCCCATGAATTCTGGAGTTTAGGAAAACTGATACAGATGGGTTTCTCTTCTATGTCTGCGCTTTCCAGGGAGTATTGGAACATAAACAGAAGGGTATCAACATCTGATATGTAAGAATATTCCCGTGTCTCATGGTGTTCCTCTGTCTTGCCATGTCAGTGCTGTCGCTACAGAAAGAAGGATAATCACTACATTTAAAACAGAGACTTGTTAAATCTAAACAAAATTTCATTTCACAATTGGATTTCACTTTTGGTCATAACTTTTTCAACGAGCTCATCAAGGTTGCTTGGTAATAATTTGCCAGCCTTTCCAGCATAATTTTGTAAGCAACACAATTATTGTTGTCTAAACTTAGTTTGCTGCCTAAGGAATGTAAAATATCTATTAAAACAGGAGAGGAATTTACAATACAGGTGGTGCATCAGGGAAGCAAGATAAAAGTTCAGGGAAGCATGATAAAAAGATTGCCCCTTTATCAGGGCTGGTCTTTGATAATGTTTTATGTAAAGTCTGTAAAATAGTAAATATATTGTAGAATATAACCCAAAGCAGTAAACACTCTGATGAGTATTAGATAAATACGTTACTTCCTGAGCAGCAGCAGTAGTTAATTTTCAAACAAATATAATCCCTGCAAAAATTGTGGGGGTGTGTGCAGATGTATGGCACTGCCCTCTTATGGATGGAGTGTTTGACTCAGAGAGGCTGGAACAGTCTGGTGCCAGGACTGAAAGGACCAGAATTGCTGTTACGTTGAAGCATTTACTGATTCTCACTTTCAGCCACAGGTAGGGAACTGTATGCTTTGCATATTTTTATGTGAGGGGACCTCCCTTCTTGAAACCATTCCATTCTTATATACAGTTCACTAGTTCCTTGTACAGTTTTTACTGAGAGCGTAATGCAAAGGAGAGATTCTTTCTGCAAGGGGCAGAAATCCATTAAAAACAGACACTTGAAAGATGAGGCCCTCCAGTTACTCGAACACCTGGATTCTATCTATGATATGGATTCTTTCTATGATTATAATATGTATTAATATTTGTATTTTACACATCATTGGTGTAATAAATTGTACTTCTGAAGCTGGTTTTCTGGCACAGATTTTACTTTTTTCTCCAATGCATGTTGTTTCTCTTCATCTGGAAGCTGTTGAATAAAGGAAGAAGCAAGAGACAACAGGCAGAACAGCAAAAGACAAAATGTTAGTAGCAGAAAGAACTGGTAATACCTGGTTTCTTTCTTTTTTTTTTTTTTTTTTTTTCTGTGCTACCATTCTTGCTGCAATAAACCCACCATGTCCTCTGTACTATTTCTCTTTTGCTTTCTCTTCTTTTTCTTCTGTGGGTCAACCAACCTGCAGGCCTCCCCCTGGCCATGTCTTCATCCTGCTGTTGAAATAGTCACACTTTCTATTCCTACATAAACCCTACTGCACTAATTCCTGTTTCTAGCACATTTCCAAGCACCCATAATTTTTTCTTTGTCTTAAAAATGTGAGGCAGTGTGTACTATGCCTGACTTCGAGCTACACTGGCTAATTGATAAATTGTCAGGCTCATGAGAAGAGGTAAGGTGACATTTGCTGCACCCGTTTCTGTAGGGGGGGCATGCAATATTAGATCTCTTCTGGATATGACCACTGTTTTCCATAAAAACTCTAGAATCTTAATATATTTACAAATATTCTTTCAAGTTTTGCCAATGAATTACTGGGAAGAGGAGCAAAGAGGTGCAGTCTATAATCATGTACATCTAGTTCCTTAGGAAATTTAGCTGAGAAGTAGTATGAGACATTTCAGAATTGAGTTTCACTTGTCTGCCTGCAAATTTTTATCCACATAAAGACATTTGTAAACTAATGCATCAAAAACCAACACTAGGTCCGATCTCCATTCTAATCCTACAAATTGTCCCTGAAGATTGTGACTCTGGTGGAAGGGATAATCTATGTGCCTGAGAAAGTCCTGTTAGAGTAATAAAGCTGAGTGAATACCAAGTTAGAGAAATGCTGACTTGTGAGAATAAACATATGAAGGCATACTTAATTTATTTGTGAATTCCATCCTGAAAGCCTTGAGATGACTACAAAAGGCTCAAAGGTTGTAAGTCTCATGGAACAAGGTGTTTTGTCCTATCAGAAAGAAAATACAACAGAAGATAGTGTCGTGTGACAATCAGTCTGAATTGTTTTTATTTGTAGGTTCATAAGCATGCTTTTGCTTTGAGCTACATTTTGTGTACTAAAGGTTTTATAGCAACTTTTTTATGTAGGAAAAGATTATGGTTTTCCTATTTGTAATGTCCACATTTGTTTTTTTCCATGCAATATAGATCTCAAGCACAGACAAAAATGGTTAATCTTATTTCCTTGTAAAATGAGTCCTGGAGATGTGGTGGCAGTCCACTTTCAAAGGCCACATAAAAATGCCACTGGCATATTTTAGTAAGAGTTTACCGCTGATGGCCATGCTGCTCTTGCTAGCTTTACATTGGCTAGTGCAGCACACTGTGAAGCATGGCCAACTTTCTTCAGTCTCCGAGGAAATGAACAAAGGTCTTCTTCAATGACTTTGGTCTTTTTCATTAAAGAATTGACTATATTCCTTGTGTGGTTTGGGGGGTTCTTTTGAGGGCATTGAAGGGACTGTGTATTGGTTGTTTTTGTCTTGAGTTAGTGCCAATTTTAGATTACCTCACTCAGTTACTGTTGGTGATATTCTAGCAGCAAGTACCTCAGCGTGGTTGGTATTGATCCACTTGGTTTGCTGGCAAACTGAGTTTTGTGCTGTCCCTACTGCACCTTCTGGGTTGTAAACTATTTTTAATCAGATCAATGACAAATGTAGTTCTAAGGCTTCTGCATCCTGACAGAAGGATCTCTGTTGTTCTGGTATTTGAGAGGAGGCAGGAGAAATGGCTTGTGCTTTTAGTACATTTTGAATCTTGTTTTAGATTTTTATTCTATATTCTGGGCATCCAGCTTTCCTGAGGAGAGTATCATTTGTGTATTAATGCTGTGAACTGGCTCTCTCCCAGAATGTAAAGCTGGGATTGTAACTTTGAACATATTGATGCTTCTGCAATAACTTAGTTTGCAACAGGGGAAGGGAATATGCAATAGAAAAAGGGGGTGTGGCTTTAAAGAATAACTATGTTACAACTTCTCAGTGTTTAGGTGAGCTCTTAGTTACAAGACATTCCCCATCCACCTCATCACAGGAAACACTGGGTTTACGGGTGCCTATGATGCCCATAGCCCAGCTGCAGCCTTCAGCACTATCCCTTGTAGAAATGGAGCAAAGCTTTTGGGGTATGTAGGTGGTCAATAACATGGCTTAAATTATCCTTACACTGAATGGGCAGTACCTGCATCTCATTAACCAGTAAGCTTGAAATTGCCCTTACTACAAACAAGGTTAAAGAAAGGACAAAGGAGAGTGCTTGTTTAAAGAAATTAAACTAGATGGCACAGCTATAAAGATTTTAGAAGATGAACAGAAATCTAAGAATCCATTCTTAGTAAGTTTATTCTGAAATCAAATTATCTGTTTCCTTCCTTGCCTGTAGCTGATAAGCCACAGACCTTATCTATAAGGCTGCAGAGTAGATCCCCCTGCTCCTGTGCCTCTCTAGAATTAGAGGTGTCTCCACAAGGGGTACAGTCCTGGGGGGACAGAGCATGCCAGATTATCTGTTCAGTCCTTTCCTAGTTATCTCCCAACCCCTTTAGATCTGGTTTCCCAAAGAATCATAAGTGATTTGGGATGTAGTTTTAGAGTTACTGACTGCCCAAGACTTTTTTGAATGCTTACATGCTGTTTTAATAGTTTGCTACATTGTTAGCAAATTGTAAGATATTAAAAAGCTGCAAAAGTAATGTTCAAGTCACAGAGTAAAGCTCTTTCATATTAACGGTAAATCAATAATCATACAAATATTTAAGTAAAATTATCCTGTTACAGACTTTACACTGAGATCAGGCAGAACTGTAATTAACCACTTCTAGTGATAGTGAGCTGGAACGACTAAAGTCCAGTTTTATTTTTGAGGAACATTGTGACAAATGTTTGGAGCTTTGAACACCTAAACAGATGAGATGAGTTGCAGGGCCTAAACAATTCTTTTTAAAGAAGCAAAAACGTCATAAAGGTTATTCAGCATTTTAGTCTTCATTTCTACACCTTATTACCGATGTATCTGAAAGAAGCTGAGCGTCTGGAGGCTGGATACTTGGCAAGTATACTATTTGAAAAAAACCCCACAATTTTAGATAGGAGGAGGTAGGATTGCTGAGGAGATTCAGAGACACTTTTGCATGTGGACTCTGAAGAGGGAGGGAGGTTGTGGGTGTTGGGAGAATTCTGTATCCATGATGTCAGATCTATAATTCCTAGATTCTCTCTTTTCTTATATTTTGTATTTCTAGAAAAACACTACAGCCTCACTGTCTAAAATCCTGTGAGAAGGCAAATATAGTAAATTCCATGAACAGGGAAGAATTTATAGCATTGTGCTATTTTATCTAGAGGGGTCCTTCAGTGAAATTAACTCTTCTAGAACAAACATCCTTGGGGTCCTCCAAAAAGTGAGAGAGTGAAACCTCAGACCTATTCACATTTTCACATCAAATAAATCTTTAGAACATGTAAGCAACCCCTTCAGTCTTTCTATACAAGAAATTTTCATGTCCACTCAGAGCATAGGCTCTGCAATAGGTGATTTAAAGGATATTATTTCTCCTGTGAGTAACTGTATGACAACATAATGAAAACTCAGAAATTTCTGCAGGTTTTAACAAACACTTTATTCAAAGTGTGTTATTCTTAGTGTGCTTACTAGAAGTGCATTTACAGAGGAACAACTCTAAAACCACGTGTGCTTTCGTGGTCAGTATTGCTAAAGCATTACAAACATACGGTAACAGCAATAATACGTCTATAGTGTGGTTTATGTGTGTTTTATGGTGAGTCCTGCAGTTCCTCCTACTGTCCAGATCAGGAAATCTGTTGAAAAGTTCCATACTCCCTTCACCTACGTCTCCTCTGCAGTGAATGTTCGTTTGGATTTTGTCCCAGAACAGAGACTGAATGTAGCAGTGCTACATTTCAGGCTTAGGAACAGGGACTGGTAAGATGCTCCAGGATAAATATGTGACATCTTTCCGTATGAAAATTCATGTGTTTTTAGAGCTAAATCTATGAGAAGAATTTGCTGGCTTGTTTAAATCTAAAACTAGGCTATTTTAGAATTTTGAGTACTGCAACAGCTTGTTTGCCAAAAAAAAAAAAAAAAAAAAAAAAAAAAAAGTTGTCATGTTAGTTCTTAAAAGCGTGCTTAGCTAGGGGGTTTTTTTAGAGAGATTTATTTCCTTAAAATAGCATTTTCCTACTAAAAGTGCCTGCTGGGCAGAGCTATCTGACAAGCAAGTAGAATTATCAGCATATTGACTTTTCAAACATCTCTGCCACACTTGAACAGTTCTGCTGTGGTGTCATATGAGATATGTTTTTTAAGAGTTTGTGTACTAGGATTAAAATAATTGAGATGTATTACAGCATTTAAAGTACACTAACATTTTAATTCCAAACTAGTCACACCAAGTTAAAGCATTTTCTTTGACTATAGCATCCCTTTTTGGAATGTATCCTCAGCTCCAAGGAAAGTTGCATCCCCATTAGCACAAAATAGACCTCTTGGTTGTCTGAAAGGTACAGAAGCTCCTTAACAGCTTTGGTTCTCTGCAGTTTCTACTGCACTTAGAGAAGGATGTAGGCAGAGATTTGGATGTGATCAATGTACCATGCTTTTGTATGTGATATCTTAGAGGCAAAAAGCAAGGATTTTTGTTGTAGCTTGACCCTGAAGGAAAGGTTGTAATTACATTGGGATGAAAGTAAGGGAATAAAGGGACAAGTTCCCCAGTGATTTTTCTGCCGAATCACTATCATTCTGCTACCACAGTTCTTAACATGCAGAGGAATGTAGAAAAAAAGATTCCAAAACCTTATGTGTCCAAAATAAGATTAAGGAAGTGAGATAAATTTATGGAGTATTCATGGCATTTTTTGAGATTTCTTTTATAAAGCTTGAGACTTGGCTTCTAAGTTGATAAGGACACTGAGACACAAAATGAATTCTCTGAGGCTGCTAGCACTACAAGGCTATATAATCACTCTGGGATTGCCAAAGATTTCTTTTTTCTTTTTTGAAAGATTTGTGTCACTTTCACTCCCACACATCTGGCAAGGGAGCTCTGCACTGGCTTAGTTGAAAAATCTTATCTCATAGATCCCTACTAGCAATAAATTCCAGCCTTTGTGCTTACTTACATTGTCCCCACAGCCTGGAGTCACTGATTTTGTGGAACTAGGAATGTGGGCTGTAAAATATTTACTCACTTACACCCCCTCACTCCCCCAAAAAACCCACCCCCCAAAAAGAAACAACAAAAAATCCCAAAAGAAAACAACAAAGAAAACCCCAACCAACCTAAAAACCTTCCCATGCCTCAAAACCAAGCCTCTAGCTCTTTCATTGTGAAGTCAGCTTTGGAAATGTAAATCACATCAAACTGAGTATCAGGGCCAAAGAAAACAGGCAGCTGGATTCCATCCCTTTAGCTAGGAATCAGCCCTTAAATACCTCTTAAACAGACACTTCATATGAGCTATAGTCACACTCATTTTCAAGTAATGTTTTCCCACGTGTCCCAGAAAATGGGAACAGCAACTCAGTGTGTGTGGATGGACTGGGATACTGACAATGGGTAAGTGTGCCAAAAACCTGCAAACTGCTGATGCAGTTCTACCACAATTCTTCACTGAGGTCACACCTATGCTACAAACCGATGTGTCTTTAATCCATGTCATAGTCCCTAAATATAGCTACGGCAGCTGTGTTCTAAAGAATTGTTGGCAAATGGCCTCCATTAAGTGTTTTCCTGTGTGTTAGTTCACATTGATGAGCATTTTTATCTGGTATTGTCTTCTGGAAGCATTCTTATTTATGGGATTTATTGTGCTGATCTTTTTTCTATGACAGGCATGAGAAACATGAAGGCAGCATTACCTCAAGACTTGTAGCAAAAAAGACTGGAAAGATAAGAGGAGATTGGACAAATGAGACAATGACTGGCACAGATGCAGTTATCTCTGCAGGATAAATTAAGTAATATGCTGGGGAAGAAGAAAAAGAGCAATCCCCAGTGCTGAACCACAGATCTCCAGTTTAGCAATCTGTCTCCTGGAATACCATTAACAAGCAGGATCAGAGTTAGTAATGACTAGCAAGTGTTGATGGGTAGCAAAAGCACTCTCAGAGTGTGGGGAGAAATGGTATGGAGACACTTGAGAGGCAATGTACTCTAATCTCTCCATTCCTGATGATCAGATTTCAAAAGAAAAATTGGCTACTGGCATATAGTAAAGATAGAATATTTTCCAAGAGTCATAACAATCCCTCTTGAGTAACTTACCCCAGCAAAAACCAAGCAGAGTATAATGAACATGAAATGCTTTCTCCCTTGTTTCCACAGGACATATTGTGATGTTTTGACTCTAGGCATTGTTGCATAACATGAAACATAGTAATTTTAACCAATATACCAGCATAATCCAGGAACAAGCTGAAACTTAATTTTTGGCATTTTTATTTTCAGGCTGCCAAGTGACTACTGGTGAGTGTGTAGAAGTGTTTTTAAATTGGTCCTGATACACATTCACAGACACGGCCATCAAGAGTGATGTTAGTGCATTAGAGCTGCTGCAGGAACCTCAACTCGCTTGCATTGACTTTAGGAGAATTAAGTCAGAAACAATACTATTTCAAAGCCATTTTTTTGTATTTACTTACTTATGTATTACTTGTTGGCAAATACTCTTGTCAATTTGAAGTTTCCCATGGGATGTGTCAAGAGGTTGCTGAAATTTTCATGGGCAAGGGAAGGAGGGTGGTTGAAACCGTGGCCTCCCTGCTGCTTCGTTCAGTGTTTTTCTTCATGTCATTAGTGCTGTACTCGGCACTTCCCCCCCAGCTTCCCTTAGAAGAGGGAGTGAGCAAATATAAAAATGTTAAGTGAAAAGTGGAGGCAAGAAACACAGAGGAGGCTTCCCTGCTGTTTTATTTGGCTAATTCTAGGCCTTGGTAACAGTAAACTTAGTCACAGAAAATGAGTATAGAATATATTGTCTAGTATGCACAAAAACTCCCAGATGCTTTCAGAGCATTTTTTCCTGATTCATTCTATTATTCTATGCAGTCTTCTGTCCAAGTATTACAAAGCCTTCTGACCTCTCTGTTATCCTATGGCAAGAAAATACAGTTCCCTAAGGGTGCAAAAGCATGTGTTGGATTTCCAGAAATGAGGTACCTGCAATTTCCATGAACATCAGTGTAGCTGTAAGTAGCGTATTCTTCAGACACCACTGAGACAAATATGCAGAATAGGATAGGAGAGACACCTGACGTGTTACAGCCTTGATGCCAGGCTTCTGAATTTAAGCTGAAAATACCTGAGTTGAAGTATCAAGAGAGATTTATTAAAGCTAGTGACTGTGGGAAGGGATCTGACCTGTGTCATACTATGGATTAGTGTGATCCCTCTAACAAGCTCCATGGTTTATTGTATGATAAACCAGGCAATCGCACAATTACTAAATTTTTTAAACTAATTCAGTTATACATTTCTCACAGATTTAACTGCTGTAAGGCAGAATGAAACATCTGTGGGGAGTTTTGCCAGTAAGTGCAAATAAAAGTAGTGCTAAGTAAATATATTGCAACTTGATTAATGCAAGATAAACATTACAGGCTACACAGCTTTTGCTCCTCGGCAAGCCTATTTCACATTGTATGTTCATACATAAATTTCTCTTGCTAACACTGCATAAGCAGTCTGGCACCATCCTTGACAGATGAGCTTTAGGAACTGTTACAAAGTGGTTTAAGTTATAGCTCCATCTGTTATATCCCATCCTTCTGATGGAGAGATTGTGTTCATTGTGGCAGAATAAGCAGAATGGAAGACGTGTTCATATCCTCACTGCCAGCAGCTCAGAGTCTGGTGCCTTGGCTCACACTCATCCCAGCAGTTTAATCAATGACACTCTACTTCATGCCCAAGAATGAAGGTGGGCACACATTTCCTTCTGCTGATCCTGATAATCATCAGCAGAAGGAAAGGATAGTGGAGAACAGGAGCAGCTTAACAGATCACAATAGATCCAACAGGTCCAACTCAAGCTTCCTTTACTTTTACTGGGAGGGAGGAGGCCTTAGTGTAACTGTGCTCATTCATGCTCTACTATTGTGTGTTAGGCTAGATACTGCTGTTTGTGGTGGAAAATCTGCCCATTATGGACCTAAGCCAACTAGTTTCTATAGTATCACTACATAGTTAATAAAGATTGTTGGCCAGGATTGAATTGTGCTCCCTTTCCCAGCTGGCAGTGCTTGACCTCATGGTCTGTTGGAGCAAGAATTTGCTGGAGTTTCTTCCTGGACAAACAGGACTGCCTAATGGAGAGAAAGCAATAGTGGTTGTCTGAGGAAAGGTGATAAAGCAGTGAATAAAGTGAGTTAAGTTATCGAAAGCACTGTGATCATTTACTGTTTTACTAAAGCTGACAGTGGAACAGGATATATAGTTTAGTGAAATCAAGCTTTTCCCCATCTGTTAAAAAAATGCTGTATTACTAAGAGCTAAAAATCACATCAGTGATGTTGGCTGTCAAAATAGTTTTCATATATGTTTACTAACAATAAACACAGATCTACTAAATAAGGCTTTAAAAGTATTGAGTGATAAAAAATAAAAAATATATATTAGAATTAAAAGGCATAGAAATATGTCCAATGTTATGTCCAGATTTTACTCTACTGAGAAGCTTGACAGCCATTAACTTCATCTTTTGAGTTCCCCTCACAATGTTTGAAGAACAAGATTAAAATACTCCAAACTGCCATGTAAGTTATCAAAACTAACATCAAAGGGAAAGGATCAATTAGGTGTGCTACAATAATGGCAATATTTCTTTCAGATGTCTTAATCAAGAATCGTTACAGAATCATGGAATCAATGAGGCTGGAAAAGACTTCTGAGATTGCATCCAAGCTTTGACTGAATACCATCATGTCAACTAGACCGTAGCAGTGTGTGCCATGTCCAGTCTTTTCTTAGAAAACACCTCTGCAGAGAGGAAGAAACAGAGCGTAGAGAAGTACAACAGTTACAGCAGTTTATAAAAAGCTCATGTTGCTAGAGCTCCACAATAGACATTAATGGCACCTCAGGGTTTCTGTATTTTCTGTATCCTGTTCAAATCAATCACTTCTAAAAAATGCTCCATACCTTACTTTTCAAAACCTCTCTGACAGCATTCAAAATGGTCCTAGTAGCAGTAAACCAAACAGCAATGAGAACATTTGACTGCTCATGGGGAAGACAATAGAAGGAAAATAAGGCATCCCTAAACCATTGCTTGAGAGTCGTAATTCTATTAAGAGAGAGAACACCACAGATTTTTAGCCTAAAATTTGAATTTGAGGAAGTTTTATTCTACCCTGAGGATACAGCCAAAATGGATACTTCATCTCTTCCCCTAGAGAAGAGATTACTGTCAGGTCTATGTGCAGGATACAGCAAAAATTAGGATATGTCAAGGACCTGATTATGGTTCCCTTATCCCCAGCATGTCTCCATCAGCTCAAGCCACAGTGCTATTTAGAACTGAACTGTGTTTTGTGCTGGCTGACTACAGTCCCTAAGGGAATATCCATCAGCTAAAGCAGAAGTGACTCATGCAACACCCCAGCCTCACATTTGATACAGCCAACCTCAGGGACAACTTGTGAAAGAACTATCACAGCCATCCTGAAACCAAGCAAACACTACCCTGCTTGAGTTTTCCCATTGTGCAACCTGCCTGTGGCTTTGGCTTGTGTTGTGCAGCTAACATGAAAAAACTCTCCAAGTCTTTGTCTCTGCGAGTTTCTAAAGTGTATCGTTAAAAAGAGAATTAATGGAATTGGCTAAATCCCATCTTGGTTTAAAAATGTCTTGGAAATAAAATCTGGAAGAGTGTACTAGATCAGAGGTGCTCAAGGCAAGCAATTTAGAAGGAGCAGCTGAACTATATATATATGTCTCACAAATAACTGCAAATTAATATATCTTTGTGGAAGCAGCTCAATTAAGGCTTTAGTTGCTGAAGAAGTGTTTTTAAGACTCTTGCACAAGCCAACTGTTCTAAGTGCTACAATTTGCATTGATGAACTCATCAGCTCAGCTGGAAAACATACAAACTTGGACATGCATCTGAAGTGTGAATTGCATTAACACACAAATTTAATTTAAAGGAAGAAGCTCTTTATGGATTTTAAAACTTAAACTACAAATTGCTCCATTTAAACTGCTATGACAAAAATGGAAAAAAATGTGCTAGGAATCGTAACCATTGATTTCTATTTTGTACTAAATTTGAGTCTACGTGGCTCATGAATAAACAAATGCTAAAATAAGATTTGAGAAAGTACACAGAGAAGAAAAAAATTTAAAAGTACTGAAAAATCAAATTTCTGTATGTCTTTGGTTTATCACAGCTAATAAAATTAAGTAGAGCCTAGCTTTATTTGAGGCTCGATGAGATGCTTTTAAAGGAGAGACAAAAGTCAAATCAGTTATTTAGTGAGGGGCATACTTCTAACCCAGCTTCTAGCTGAGGGGAATATTATACAGAGCCCAGCCATACACAACATCTCAACTGGGCTAAAAGTGTTGTATTTTATTTAAATTTTATTTAAATTTGCATCTAGTCATTTGGGGAAACTGGACATACCGCGCTCTTACAGAGCATCCAAAGGAGGGCAGTGAGGATAATAAAGGGTCTGGAGTGGAAGGAGGGGAGGGGGAGGTCACTCGGTCTGTTCAGCCTGCAGAAGACTACGGGAAGGGGAGGGGTAGGCACTGATCTTTTTTCTCTGGTGACGTGACAGGACCCGAGGGAATTTTGTAAACAGACAAAGATTAGCGAGTGTTTTCAGAACGTAGCCTTGTACAAGGAAATGCCCGTAAACGACAGAGACTCAAGCATTTATCCCGACCCAGGCTCGGCGCCGTTTATTCCCCCCAGCCCCACCTTTCCAGCCGCTGCGGGCCCCGTCCGGGCAGGTTGCGCCTGGCGGCGCCACCTGGCGGCCGTCGGTGGCAGCGCCAGGGCCAGGACAACCCGCAGCCGTGGCTGCCAAGGTTTGGCAAGTGTTGTAGCTTTAGAACAAAGAAGGAAGCAGAGAATGGGTGTTGGAATAAACATCCGGCAAATGTGAGCAAGAGAGACACAGAAGCACTAAGAGCTGAAATAAGAATTACTGATAAATAATCGAGATTTCTCAAGAGCACGAAGCCTTTCCAGGAACATGGCACACTGGACCTTGGTTTCCATTCCCTTACCAGACCACAGAAATGTCTGTGCTTTACTTTGTTTCACGTTGCTCAAGCAGGTAATATATTTTTCTAAAGTACCTTCCAGTAGTAACTTCAAACATGCATTCAGATTTCAGCAAACTGAAGAGTAAAAGCATTTTCACACTCTGTTTTTCAAAAAGTTTTTAGGCACCAATGCTCGGGATAGAGTTCTGTACTTCAGCTCAAACCAGCTCACTACTGGGAGTCCTACTCCTCTGCTGAAGGTTTTTTGTTTGTTTGTTTTAAAGGTTCCTCAACTGAATTACAGTTGGCTTCAAGGGTCAAGAACAAAGTCTGACAACAGAGACATAAATGCGAAACAGTTCACAGAGTATGCTTTGTGCCAAAAATACCATTCTGTATCTCATTTTGCTACTAGAATTACAACAGAAAATTCTTCATAGTAATGCAATATGCATACAAGTGAAATGCTTGACTAATACCATTTACATATAGATCAATAAATCATCCTGAAGCCACATTATTCTTGATGTCACTATAGTATAAATTACATACAGATTTAAAATTTAAGAAAGTATTTCCTTAGCAGATAAACTTATTTACTGTGTCAATTTTAAATTAGCTTTCGAGGGATTTCAAGGATATTCAGTATTGGTTGTCAGGTTTGAAGACTATTCTTGAAAAGCTGTGCACAATCTATGTATATTTTTCAAATCATTAATTGTTAAAAAGCTCTATGCCTGTAAATCTTGAAGTCTGGAGATTACGACCATTTTTTCTTACCAGAACCAAGCCAGCACACTGCATAAGAAATAAAAATGTTAATATTTCAATTTAAAAAGAAGTAAACACCCCCTAACCCTTAACTTTAGTAAGACTCTCTCACCTTGAGAGAATTCAAAACCATAAAATATACTAATTGGTGTATTTTTTTTTCTTTCCATACAGTTTTTCAATATTCTTTTAAATCTAAAGGTTTTGGGTCCTCCCTTCCTCCAAAAGGTGGGCAAGGTGTTATATGAAAATCCAACCTGAAAAAGGAAATAACGCAGACTCATTCTTTAGTAAAGTCATTATGGTGTATTTGCTAAATGCCATGATGCTGTAGCTCACAAGGATCCTCTCTGAACAGACTGTGCAGCACTGAAGGATGGAATGGATGGAAAGGATGAAAAGTTCACTGTGGGAAGTTAAGAAAAAAGAAACAAAGAAAGACAGAACCAGCATCATTTCCAACAATCATACTTTCTCATCACATGAAGCAAGAGGTGTTTATCAAGTGAATAAGGATATATAAAAAAAATGTATTAAAGGCAATTAATTTTATTCTCACTGCAGATTCCCAGGACACTGCTGAACTAGAGTAAGTTTGGTGTACCTTGAGGAATTTTATCTTTTTAAAAACAGTAATGCTTTTCAGTGGGTAAAACTTTAATAACAACACCATAAAACAACTATACAAAAATCATGTACATATATCGACAGTTTAAATAATAAATATATATATATATACTTGATTTTACTTTGTGGGAAAGTAAGTTTCGACAGTTTTAGATTGTGACTCGCCGTAGATGAAAAAAACAAATCAAAACTATTTTTCTTCAACAGGGCATTTGGAAGTTTGACAGTTCATCAGATTTGCAACAAGAGATTTATTGTAATGGGTAAACCAGTGAAGTTGTTCCAGAGACAATGACCAGAAAACAGCAGAACATCTGATGTCTGCCCTGTATAGTACTGCTTTGATACAAGGAACAAGGAAAAGTGAGTCAAAGAAAACTGGTTTTACTTTTTAGGGTGGTGGAAACCAAGCTACAATACAGGAACCAAAAGACGTGAAGTATTACACAGCACTTGTGCCTGCAAGATTTCATTTTCCCCCGTGGCTGTTGGAGCCATGAATGTAACAGTAAGACTTTAAAAACAAACTGGAAAAGCCCCACTCCTTTCAATTCAACAGTGTGCTACATTATCATTGACCAGATCATAAAATTCAGCAGACCTAAATAACTGGAATTTTTGGGAAGGAGGAAGAAAAATATTGGAAAAAAGAGTAGTCTAGCTCCAAATGGGTTTTACAGTCTCAAAAAAACCCCAGATATTTCTATGATGACTTAGATACTAGTTGCCTATTATTTCATATATGACAGAAGCCTTCAGCTTCAAAATACAATAAAAGTGAAATACTTGAACTAGACCACTACATTAAAATGCTAATAAAATACAACAAGAGTCAATAAAATAACTTCTTTATGGATGTGTAAAGAAAAGCTATTTGAAGTGTGTAAGTGAGTAACTAAATGTGGGTACTTTCACAACACAGTAATGCTTCCCACTGCTTAGCTGTACCAGCCAACTGTTGATATGGCAGAAATTCTGTTTAGTTATAGGTCTCAGTTTTGTATCAGAATATATATATATATTTCTTTCTATATTTCTTTTGTAATTTGAGACCTTATATGTTTGAGGGAGTTCTTTTTTTTTTTCATTGTTGTTGTTTTGGGTTTTTTTGTTTCAACTTCTTTTGGGTTGGGGTTTTTTGCGTGTTTGTTTTTTGAAGATTTTGATTTTTCTTTTGTTGGTTGTTTGGTGTTTCTTTTTTTTTTTAAATTTTGGGAACCTAGTATTTAAGGAACACATATGCAAATACAGACAAGAGAACTCCATAGGTGTCTCAGTTTTAAAAGGCATGCTTTTCCTCTTTTTCACACAATAAATATTCTTTTTTGAAGTCTTGCCTCTCCTGCCCCATGTTACATTCTCCACTACAATTTGTTATTCAGCTGTGCAGACTTCAGACACTGGTATGTAGTACAGCATTAAGGAACTTCCTGAGTCAGGTTTATTCATCATTACCTGTAAAAAGCAGAAGAGGGGGAAACATAGTGTGAAAGGGAGGTACATAGACACCAAGTCAAGCTAGGTTTTCAAAACAAACTAGAAACCACAATTTATTAAGCAATAATATAAGAATCTGTCATTGATGAGGTGACCATTACCAAAACTGCCTTGAAGCATTATGTGTATAAATATTGAACATCATGTCATCTTGGATTAGTGAATTTAAGATAGTTTTATCTCAAGTGGCCTGCTTCAGTTAGAAAAATCCTCTTAGCAAAGAGCAATAGAGATTTTTTCCTAACTTTTCTTTTTTTGAAAAATATAAAGCTTTTGAGACAGAAGCTCATGAAGATACTTCTGTCTGTCACTTGTCCTCTATTCACCCCTATTAGCATAGGATTTTTAATTAAAATGCCTGAAATGTAAAGAACTAATTTTTCTTTACATTTTTTATGTGCTACCACAGATTTGTAAAGTACAGAATTAGAATCTATTAAAAATAGCTACTTGTTAATCAGCATTTTGCAAGATGAAAGAGCTTATTTTAATAGGATTCACTCAGACAACAGCTTATAATTTATATGCCAACATTTCAGCAAATTTCATTTAAGTCTTTTAGTACTAGTTTTAAAATATCCTTAAGGCAGAGTGGCAAGCAAAAGAAAATGGTGACACTATAGTAACCATTTTCTTCTTGTTCTATATTGCCAGTCCTTTGGACACTTGAAAAATTAACTACTGCGATATATTTTTCCAATTCTGTCATAAAATCAATAAATTGTGGCTGAAAAAAATATTTTTCAAATATTTATTTGTCATATTTCTATAACACAGCATGAAAACAACATGGAACTGATCTTACTGAGTGGTCCTATATCAATTGAAAAGAAAAATTGGAAAAAGGTAATTTGTATTAGAACTTTTAAAAAATTACTATGTTCTTAAAACTAGTTTTAAGACTTTCCCCCTCAAGCAGTTACATAGAAAAGCCATAGACTTACTTGACCATTTATTTTTTGCTATTCCAATACATTTGTGAAAGAATTTAAGAGATGCAGAAAGTACATGTTGGTTAGAATGATTTTTTTTCCAAAGTTGAAAGACATTAAATAGTGATCATTGCACATATTTCTAAAGCAAACATATGATGCTTCTGATTTCTATAAATATAATGACAGTTTTAGATTTCCCCCCCCCCCCCCAGTAAAGGCTTTCATCCTTAGAAATCTAAAAATACATAACTGCAGTTTAATTTTTGACACAAGAGAAAGGAAAAACCCCAAAATCATTCCTTCATTGATAGTGATCCATGTGGTATTTCATTGAAAGATCAAGGAAGTATCCATCTGCCTCATAACCTGTGCTAAGACAGGCACAGCTCCAAAGCAAGATGTATTACTTCATGTATTACTGAGCCACCAACTAAGATGGATGGTATGTACACAAGGTCTTCTGAAAAATAATAACTGTAAGATAAAGAGCCCAATGAAATTTTTAGAAAAGCAGTGATACTGCAACCTGTTAGAAGTAGTGTTTTAGAAAGAACAATACTATTTTAGCTAAAATTTCATTAATTAAGATAAAATTTTTAATTCTGAAAGTTTTATTCTAGATTTCCACTTTCCCCATCTGCATAACTGTTTTACAGAAATTAAATAATTACACTGCACCTTTCATAAGACAGTTTTTGTTACAGTTGACTGTATATGTACATTCTGTTGAATCAGAGTGGTCAGCAAGTTTGCCATGTTTTGATGCAGGAATAAAAATACCCTTTGTGAAAAATTTTCATTAATTTAGCCGATCAATACAACACAGTACAGACATGTTCTATGATTTGTGATTCTATAGTGTTTTAAAAGTATATAGTATATGATCAAGAAAGAACATAAGCCATAATTGCCAGGATAGTGAGATTACCTTCTTGGTAGGCTCCATCTGCCATTACTAGGTGAAGTATTTTGGCATACAGGTGTTTGTGTTCATTTCCAAGAACGGTCTGAACTATGGTTGAACAAATATCAATATTTTCATCTTCATCTTCAAGTATAGCCTATGGGAAAGGACAAATCATGTTGCCAAAATTAAAATGGGTATAGAAGCAAACAGTTAAATTTAATAAATACAATCCATGATTAAACCCAAAATTTTCCTCTTTAATGCACTGGCAGGGCATTTTCTTTGTTAATACTTCAGTGTGTCAAACAGATTAAACAACTGTAGAAAAAAAATTTTGACTCTAGTCACAAAATGCAATTAGTTAACTGTCATAGCAAACAGCCCTAGGTACTTGTTTCCTAAAATAATTCCCTTTTGAGGTTATTCCACACACCTTTATTTTCTCATAAACTTCAATTAACTTATCAAAGCCTATTTCCTGCTCCAGGTTATATCTCAACTCTTCTAAATGGCTGAAGATACTATCACATTCTTCACATTCGCTGGCAATCTCTCCATCACTATTATCTATAAAGAAAGAAAACAACAGTAAAATCCCTCAGTTTTCCTGCATTCTTA
Source organism: Serilophus lunatus (assembly GCA_013399895.1). NCBI lineage: Eukaryota > Metazoa > Chordata > Aves > Passeriformes > Eurylaimidae > Serilophus > Serilophus lunatus. The sequence goes on from VXBA01004266.1 coordinate 1,537,555, forward strand.
ATGTTGTTTCAGTCCATAAACTTTATATCCTTTAAATGCAACCAAACAAGTAAGCTCAGGAGCACTGGATGATGTTGGCAGATGTTCTGACAATGTGCAAGAAGATAGGAACAGTCCCTTTCTTTACAGCAGACATTCTGAATCTGAAATGGGCAGCATCCTCTTCTAAACCCCCACTCTGACAGTCAGCCATAAGGATATTCAGACTCAAGGAAAACAAGGTATGGTCTTATAGCAGAATTTTATTTAGCAAATTAGGTCAAATTCCATGCAACTACTTTATATATTTCTGTGGTAAAATTCATGCAGGCTTCAGTGGCTGTTCCACTCTAGGGAAAGGAGCATCTGTCTTCTCACAAAAACTAAGTACATGTATATTAGGAATCCATTAGGAATGCATCTGCCTCAAGATGCATTTTGTTCTGTGGAGCAAGCCTAAAAAATACCAGTATTAATTTAGATACAGAGCTCCTCATTCTTTCATGAATGCATCTCCTTTGTGTAGCAAATCAATGTGCCAACTAGTACAATAAGTGAAAAATTATGATGATTTTCCTTGTAGGCTACAGACACCTCACAAATAGGCTTGTAACAGTCAAACATTAGGTAAGTTAACCAAAAAAAGGATCTTTTAAAAAATACAAGATAGAATCCCTATGTAAAATCCCATTATAAAATGCAAACTGGTTTTGCCCAAGAAAAAAATATCTTCTTAAATAAGCATTCAAATTAGGAAAGAACTTGTCTACCAGGTAAAAATACAGAACTTCATAGATTACAGAGTGTATGCTGTCAAACCTTTAAATAGTATTGCCTGGTAGGACTTAATGCATTAGTATTAGAACTCTACTACTTTCAATGACTAGTTTAAGGTATAATCCTGACCAAACAATGTCCTTGATCCAAGTATCAACAGTCAAATCAGTAAGAAATTATCACTAAAATAAAAAGGAAAGTTCTCAATGGGTTAAAAACCCATTAAGTTACTTCTAATCCTCTATTTAACTTCCGTATTTGGTCTCAAGTTCTGCCCATTACTCTTTTGGAGGCCATCCTGCCTCCCTCTCTCCTCCTCCCAACAATGAAAAGATCTTATGGAATAGGTTAGGACACTGACATTAAACACTAGCACTTGCAACAGCAGTAGAATCACAGCAGATAGTATTGTATGTTATCACTGTCAAGAAATTACAGACATTACCTAAGTTGATTTTACCTTAAAGTAATTATTGGAATGTACATAGATAATATTTCACAGATATATTCACAGACATTCAATTTGTTTAAAATTGTTTTCAACAAAACAAAATTACACAAAAGCTATGTTTTAGATTAGTTACTGATTTTCCACATATTTTTATACTTGCATTTCTAAGCACACTTAATTTTACAGCAGAAGTAAAACACTTGTATTTCCATCAGAATTTAAAAGCAGAACTAAGAATTCAGGGTCTTAGTATGCATATCTAATGTAGAATGCTAAAAGCAGTAATAAATTTATCTGTCTCATTTTTCATTTGACTGCATTAATACCTAATTTTGGCTAAGCACAACGTGAATAATTTCATGTTCGTTTTGACTGCCTGTTAAATTACTTAATTGTAATTTAAGCTGGATCCCAGGTACTTCAGTCATGTCAATTGCTACTTCTTTTTCACACTTATAGTCATGAATTATTCAAAACACACACCAAACTCTGTTTCTGATCTTCCTTGAGGACAAGTTTTAGGCAAGTAGAGAAAAAGGCACTTAATATCACTACCCAACAAACAGCCAACATTTAATTTGTAACATTGAATGTTTCCTAAATGTTGACCTTAGCATTCCGAAAGTCTGAACATTATCTGGATTTTTTAAAATTTTTGTATAAAAACTATTAATTAGAGCTTCACTTCATTCTAAGTTTACACAGCAAAAACATTTTTCTGTGTTTGAATTGTTAACATGAATAAATAACTTATGAAACAGGTATAACAGAAATGATACCTGACTGCCATTCTTCATTAAGTGCACTTTCACTGCTGGGGTTGTTTTCATCACCTTCATCCAGCACAGTACTATTTGTTACACATTCAATGACATTAGCCTTTAAAGTAGACTCTTCTTCTTCACTGAACTCCTCACTAGGCTGCTCCCTGAGCAATTGTTCCATTGAATCCCGTAGCTCCTGCAAATCCGTATCCGTCTCTCCAAAAATACTAAAGGAAAGTGATATAAAGGTTATAGAATTAATACTTTACAAGACAAATCTGGTATAAACAGCTCTTTTGTTAAGCAGCAAACTGAAAAATTGATCTAGCTGGAGGGGAAAAACAAAAGACAAAAAAACCCGTATTTGTGATCTCAGTCCAACACGACTGCAGCACTGACACCCTTGTATCATGCAAGACACAGGGAATAAACATGAGCTAAACAGACACCTGATGGCCTTATAAAAAGATGCAAAGTCCTCAATTCAACTTTATTAGTAACAGTTTCAAAATCTTTGGTTTTGTGCACTATTACAGAACCTTGCCAAGCATAACATTTCCAATACAGATAAAAATATGTCTAGAGTAAAAAAGAGATCTAGATCTTATCAGAATAGATATACCAGATTATTTTGTTTCTGCAGACTATCCAAGCTGCAGGGAACAGTCAAGATCAGGCTCAGATTTTGAAGCCCTTTAAAGGATCTGGGGGACTTGAAGGACATTCTAATACAACAGGAAAGAAGATAAATGAGTAAGATTTCCAGAACATTAAAAGACAGGAAATATTCAAAAAATCCTTGTCTCTAGAAAAGCAGTAGTCATCAACTTTGAGCTGCTTCAGTAAAATGCAAGCTGCAGAAGCCAGACAGAATAGCAGCTTGGATGGAATTTAGCAAGGAAATTCAGACAGCTATTGTACACAGCCCATCCCATTTGCATCTCAATTCTCCAGAACAAAACTCAAAGACACAGTGATTCAAACCAAAATTTTTAAAATCTGAGTAAAAACCCCCATGCTGGAATATTGTGTATAACTGTTAGTGTCAAACCAAAAACATTCTTGATCTAAGATGCCTGTTAGAATACTTGATTAACTTGATACACTCACATATCCTCAGAATCAGAAGGTCCTTCTTTGGCTTGCTCATCTTCTGTATCATCTATTTCAAGGTTATGTTGATGCTGCACATCTGCTACACTGGGAACATCCACTAAAGTTCTGTACAGTTTGTAAAGATCTGGGAGTGAACATGTTCTCAACATCTACAAAGGTAATAGAAAGCCTTCTTGGTATCAATACTAAAGATGAAAATACTTTGAGGTTACAAAATACTTTAAAATGAGATTTTTTTGGTTTTGGTCTTTTTCATTTGAAGGTCACTTTCAAAATAACAATGCACAAATACTGTAATTGTTGAAAATCTGACACTGAATTTTCCCCCTCATTTACAAGGAAAGCATTCCTTCTCCTTTTATGGGCTACAGTGACTGAAAAGCTTTAAGGACACCAAGTGACATACAGCTCCTGGTTCAGTGTTGATCTGTTCTCTACCTTGACATCTTACTAAAAAAAAAGGAACCTTACAGAAGATAAATAATATATATATGTGCAATTTTTTACAATGTATGTATGTCAAGCACTTCCAGTTAGAACCATTTTAAGTAGCTGACAAAGGAATATTTTTTTAGATGACACTTTATTATTTCTCTGGGTTGGTCACTGAAAACAGTAGCTTTTGTTTATGGTATATTTTAATGCAGTTTCACAGCATTAGAAAGTTGTTCAAATTACAATGGTGATTTGGTGTGATGAAAATAAAGCAACATGGAAATAAAGCAACTGTTTGCTGTTTGCTCAGTGATGTATGAAATCTCTCAAGAAGCCTAGAGAACCCCCTCAAATACTAAACATTCAACATAGTATTAAAAAATCCCAAGAAATAAGACCTAATCTGCACTAAGAAGTTTTACCAATAAGCCTGACTTTCCTTTTCCATAGCTCTGAATTCTGCTGCAGCAGTAACAACAGATCTGTTGCTCTTCTCTGAGCTCTCTCTTATTGTGTGGAGCCCACTCAATACTTCAGCAACAGTTGTGTGACCAACACTTCTGGCCATAACGTATGCAAAATACATAGTAACAAGTGACATACAGAAGCACTTTATATTGATACACTGGAGAACTCCATTATAAAGCATATCCACTACTGTCTTAATCTCATAAGAGTACAAAGAATGTTAATTTTCCCCTACTCCTAAATTAGGTTTTCTGTAATCATTCTTCAACTGCCAGTTAAACAGCTTCATAAACCAGGGAAGTTAATGACAGACTAACCTGAGAAATGAAAACGAGTCGTAAATCCCTTTATGAAAGGACATAGACATGAAAGCTTGTCAAGAAGCCTTATTTTCTCACAGATGCAAACAGCACTATCCTTGGTATCATGCTTCCCAGCAAAGCATCAACCAATAACAACTATTCAATATTCAATTAATCATATTTCATGCACTCAAAAAAAGACTGGGAGTAAAAACAAAAAACATTCACCCTTATGTGGCATTCCACCACCTAGGAAATCCTTTACTACATACTGACTGAATGCAATGCAGGTGTGACAGCTTCCAGAGACCCTTGCCACTGTTGTTTCTCAAAACAGCAGCTGCCCTGTTATGAACTTTCCACTTTAGAACTCAGGCAAGTATTGCATGCCATTTAGAGTTTGTTTCATCTACTAGTTTCCTAACTATTCTTAACATACTTTAAATCCATATCAAAACTACATTCCACCATCCCATGCTCATTTCACAGACTGTGAGCTGCCACTCAACCCTATGTAGCTGCTCCTGCTTCACAGCCACAACCTGTGCTAGTAGGTTAAAGCCTATGGGAAAAAAATCCAGTCACTGGGTTGCCAAATATTTCTGCTGACCTGTCCAGTGATTAAGTTTATGATGGCAAGGTAATGACAAGTCTAAAAAACTGCACAGAAAGGAGAAAGCAGATAGGGGAAGTTAGGAATTTCCTCACAGACTCCCCTCCGTTACAGCTCCCAGAAGTGGTGGCACTCCTTCACAAACACCCAGAACACAGAATGCTGAATGGTGAAACCAGAGGCTTTCACTGCTCCATGAGACTTGCTGGTATCATGAGCACAGTGCAGCTGAACTACAGGACAGACTTGGCTAGACAAATACAAACATCTGCTGAAACAGTTATGCCATCTGTTCAGCTTCAATAAGAAATTAAGAATAACACTATAGAAAAAAAAGTATTTCTTTTTAGTTTTTAAAACTTGCCTTTGGGTCGTTTGCATCAAAAAGTCCTGTAGAAAGTCCAATCAACAATGAACTTTTGCCTTTCTGTTTTGCTGGTGATATGGAATGTGAAAGAGGTACAAAAGGCTCCTCCTGTGATGACTGAGCTGACAGAACTGGTGAGGCTGCCGGTACAGCTGTGGGCTGTATTACCCTCTGGAATAAGGGTTCAGCTTGCTGAGAATCACTGGAACAAGTTTCTGATGTGGTAAAAGAAATTTTGTTACAAACCTAATGAGATTAAAAACTCATGGCTCTTAAGGAAAAGTTAACTAAAATGAGTAAAACTAACTAATTTCTGTTGAACAATTAGAGGGAAATGTAGCAGTTTAAAAGTACTAAAATAACAAAAAATATTTTAATAAATACATTATAATGTGAAATTTTCCCATTTTAACTTTTTTGAGAATATACAGCCTTCAACTGTAGCCTGTTCTGTTCTCATGCCTTCTGGTTTCTCCCTATCCAGCCTGAAATTAAGGTGTCATCCATTTTAATCTGTTGCTTCTTTCCTTATACATTTCTTCAAAGCTATCTCAATATAATTCACCCAAACAGTGGAAAAAAAACCCCAAGAGTTTGCTTAAGCCGCCCATGATTAGATGTAGTAGTATCACCAGTGATACTTGACAGTATTGCCAATGTATTTTCTATTCTACTGTAAATTATGCAGACTTTCTGAATGTACTTCAAAGATCTCCAAGAACAAGTAATTCTTCTATAAAGATAGACGATTGTCATTAATAAATAGCCTCTTAAAACATTGAGTTGGAGCTTAATACTAATTTGAGATGTCTAAAAACAAAGCAACACGTTTATTAAGTATATAATAGGATTCCATAACATTTTAAGTAGCAATTTTAAAAGGCTGCAACATTCAGAAACTTGACAGTCACTCCAGTATCAGTATGGGCCATTGTCCTCTTCATCTATACACAGTGTAGCTATAGCGTTACATATTTTCTTCCAAAGCAGCAAATATAATATCCACAATTTGTCTTCCTAACGTATCAGAAATTTGCTTTTTAGAACTAAGACCTGAAGAAGAAAATGAAAACAAAAACCTGCTGTTTTGGATTTGAAGAAGCGAGAAGGGATGGCTCAGTTGCCCTATACTGCCAGCCACAATAAATGGAACAAGAGGCTTCAACTGACCTTCTGGAGCTTCCTTTTGTGGTTGTACCTTGTCAAGCACAAGTTTCTCCGAAGCTGCCTCATTTATTCTGTCATGCTGTTCCCTATTATAAAACATCACATCAGGGTGAAACAACACGTAAGAAACAGGAATTAGTCTACTGAAAAAGTCACCAAGTGCAGTAAAACTAAAAAAGCAGCAAGCAATTAAGCTTTAGCTATGCTGAACACTTTAACTGACATATCTAAATAAAACTCAGTTAACAGCTCAGCTCTTTGAACTGAAGAGAAGTGGGTCAGAAGCGAATACTTACATATCCTCTTTCTCTTTTACCCACACTTCATTAACAGTGATGGAAAATTCTTTACTCTCTTTACTATGGTGTTTTTTATCTTCCATTTCTTCCAACATCTCTGCTTCCAAATCATCAGGTTCTAAAATTGATAAAGTCATTTATACCATTAAAATTGAATCCCAACCAAGCAAAAAAAAGATGGGAGAGTATACATCTTGAGAATACACTTCATTCCAGCTGAAGGATTTATTTTCTGCATTTTGCATAAACAGGTGAAGTTTCCTTAATTTCTAAAGTTTGTTTCTGATACCAGATGAGTATATTAAAGCCTCAATGAATTATGTCTTCTAAAAACATCAGCAACATTTCCCCAAACATCAAAAGGATGCTGGTATCACACAGGGGAAAGATTCCAGCACAATTTATTGGAAGAAACAAACAGAAGTCAAATCAACAACAAAAAATTTTAGAATTTACTAACAAAGCACTTTAAAATTCAATTTGTACTCCAGAGTTTTCTATAAGCATATAAAAATGTTTCTGGAAATTTACAAAATACATTAATGAATCAAATCACGACACAGTCAGAGAAAGCACCTCATTCTACTTAAAAGGTGTTATAAAAAAACTGCAGAGTGCTTATGAGAAGATATAAAAGTACACAGGGTCATCACTTCAATTCAGTAAAAAAAAGATTGTAATTAGAATTACTCATTAACTTACTTACCATCTAGCATAATAGGTTTGGTCTGCACCTGCATAGGTGCAGCTCTTTTAGATTCTTCTGGTACAGTCACAACAGACTCTGTGACACCAACTGGTACTGAAGGCTGAGCTCCGACAGCAGAAAAAACCTTCTCTTCCTTCTCCTCTGATGAAGACTTATGATCTCCTTCCACAGGTTCTGCAGTGCCTAACAGAAAATAATTCCATTATTTAAACAGTGCTTTGACACAGTTGGATAATAAACTGCAAGGTTGTTAATAAGGTTGAGAATTTTTGTTTCTTTAAAGGAAAACATAAAAATTTGTATGCTTTTATTATAACTATTATGAAGAAGAAAGCTAAAAGTATTAAAATTTGAATTTTATTTCTTACATTATCATTAGTACAAGTTTATATTTGGAATAAATATAAGTTCTTTTCGTTCTTTGTAAGGACAAAAAGTTGTTGACCAGAAAAAAATCCCAACTGGTGTGATAACTTGTTGAAAAGAAGGTTAGGACCTATATAATACAGTATTCAGTTGATGTCATCCTTTTAAAAAACAGACCTGTTTCTATCAAAAAGGGAAGTCCAAGACTTGTCAGCAAAATTAAGATCCTTCCCATTCAGCACATCCTTCGTAATTTCTTACCACTTCACTGAGTCTGAAATATTTTGGTGTCATCCAATATCTGCTTGTGTTGACATTTACAACTGAGGCAACACACAGAAAGGGAAAGCACGTGTGAAGATAAGAATATGCTTCTACAACTTCAAAATTGTTATCGGTAGATAAACTGGCAATCTGGCACTTCCTACACTTGCAGTGCAGATAATTACCATCTGTGCTTACCATTTATTACATCTTGTTCCTCAAGTATGTCAGTTTGCAGCTGCAACTCTGCTTCTTCCAGGATCCTCAGGACTGAATCAGTAGGGCTTTTGCCCCAGACTTTTCTGTGGGGTTCACCAATATCTAACTTAATTACTTCCCCCAGAGTTTGACCTGTTGGGACACAAACACAAAACCAGAAACTTTAATAAATTAGAAAATCTCATTTGCTTTCTATATAATAAACAAATAACCTCCTCAAAACTAAAATCTACAAAACCATAACTCACGTCACCTCACCACAAGTCAGAGAGCCTAAAGACTGTGCTTGTCTAGTGTTATTCTGCTGCCAATTTCAATCATTATCAGGAGTTATTCAATGCCAGTTAACACATGCAACTTATTAGCAGCAGTAGGTATTTTCTGCAATTCAGGCACTCCAAAAGAAAGTAGTATGAGAAATGTTTAAAACTGGAATGGAATGGTCTGAACTCTATCTGAAATGGAAAACTACAAAGTCTCTTGTCCTGCTATCCTTTGACGTTTATTTCTGTTATTTCTCCCTCCAAGGAAAATAGGATATAAAGCAGCCAAGAGCAAAAGAAGTTTCTTGATCTTCTAGCATTCTAGCCCTGTAAAACTACTATGTAATGAAGTAAGTCTCTCACATTCTTAATGATTATTTATTTCTACAATGTGAAACAGACCCTTAGTAAGACCTACTGAAACCACGAAAAAAGTCTTCCACCCAGAAGACCAGAGAAGGCAGATAGAAAATTTGAAAAGAGGGTCTTGATTTAACAAAGGAAAAAGCTAAGAAGGGTGCAATAGAAGTAACATTTCTAAATTGAGAGAAAAAAAATTTTGTTCTACTGATAACATAAAAGGATTTTGAAGTTAAATAAGGAACTTGCAAATATCTTCAACGCTTTTTATTATTTCTGTTAAATTAGTGCCTATTTAAAAGACACTTACAAAGAAAGTGCAAAGTAACCATGCATTTTATTAGGTAACTATTTGTTGAAATTATCAAATTATTTATTGAATCTCCTGCAGGCCATTTAAGTACCAGCCTGTGCCTTATTCCTTATCCAAGGCAATACATAACCACCTGCTGTCTAGAAGTAGATGATATGTAACTGATAACAAGACAACGATAATAAAGATTACTTGTTTTATAAAGGCAAGCACTACATATGGCAAACGGATTTACTAATACCATGACGACAAAGTAAACCCACTTACACTCTGTTCCAGAGAGAGAATCTTCCATTGATAACTGAGCTAGAGGAACTACCAACTCAGATGCCCCAGATTCCCATTTTTTGCGATCTCCTATAGGCAGCTGGTCACCTTCTTGTTGTTCCTTACAATCCTCAGACACAGCTGATTCAGAGATATTTTTACACTCCTTTATTTCTTTCTCATCTTCTTGGGCTTTAAGATTTTGATTTAATCTTCTCAGTATTTCTCGCTTATTCTGAAATAAGGGCCAAAACAGATCACTTAAAATAGTGCTTTTTTTAAAAGGAAAACTAAATGAAACTGAATACAATTTGACATACTTGCATTGCAAAATCTGGCTTTTTTATTTCCTCCTCGGATTCCTGGAGAGCAGTTACATGTTCATCCTTTTAAGTCCAAGGAGCATGAAATACAAAGTAGAAGAATATGTCAGAAAAAAATTATCTTGAGAATATTAATAGACATAATAATGAAAAATCCCTCAAAAACCTTTCCATTGCCAACTGCAGATAGACTGAAACAGAACGTATCATTATTCTGTTTTTAGGAAGCTTCCCAAAGACAGAATTTCAAGGGCATCTTCCATCTTTGAACTCTTTACTATCTGAAATTGATGAGCAAATGAATCACTCAATTTAAACAGACAAGTGAGAGTCCAGAGCACGAAACATGTAGCGATAAAACTAGATATGACCTGATACAGACATCACCACCAAATACTTATTTCTAGAATAGGTAATTCTATAAGACAAACAAAAAAGTGGCAAGCACAGAGCCAAGGATGACCTGTGAAGAAAAAGAGATGGGAAAAGAAACAAGTGATATATAACCAAACTATAAATTGAAGGCAATTTACAATCTTTGTGTACAAGGCTTGTATTCTCCATTTCTGCATTCTCTGTGTATGCTAGTTTTTAGTCTGTTTTAGTCACTGCCATGCACTACTGTAAGATAAAATTGTAAAAAACATGCTAATAATTTAAGTATTTGTCAAAACATGATTTATTTTTCCAGCTATCAACTAGCATCTTTCAGTTTATTACATTTTAGGTACACTCTTTAGCACTAAGTTTCATTGTATTTCCATAGTCTTCAGGGTTGTATATATAGTACCACATTACACTGAAATCTAGAAATATCTTAGGAAAAATACAAAAGCTAGTATCCAAATAAACAAAGATTGCATTAAAAATTTGAACTGTGTAACGTTACACTCAGTTTTCCAATTTTAAGTTAAAGTAGTTGAAACATGGAAGTATTTACAATATCAGGACCAAGAGCATAGAAAATAGAAAAGAGGATGCTCTTTTAGTCAATGAAAAGAGACCACACTAGTAGATGAAAGTATTTTAAGCTCTATCTTCTCTGTTCAAAGTGACCAAAACCAATCATTAATTTGACATAGTCCTGTCATTCAAAATTCATTTGCTCACTTCCACCAAATCACAAAGTCCCTAAGTCTCCTCTTCAAGAGGCTGATGAAAATGCTGGAAATTGTTTTCTTCCACTAATCATGACTGCCTTGATCAAAATGGAAATTGCAGCCTAGGGTTCATCGTAAGATATTTTGTGCAAAACATGAATTTCAGTTTCAGTGTACAGATGTATTTCAACAGCTTCCAAGCTTTGTTTCTTTTAATATTTTTTCCTTTCTTTTTTTTTTTATTTTTCCCTAATTAGAAGCAACAAATGTCCTTACATCGTTTCTCTACCTAACCTACACATTTTTCCAAAAATTCTTTTCTCAATCAGTATTTTCTCTCCCTTAATTTTACGCTCTTAGCAAAAGTACCTACCACACCCACTTCCTTCAAAGCATAAGTCATGGAGATGACAGGTACACTGGGCTTTGCTGGAAGCTGTGGCTCAGGAAGAGCTGCTCCAGGTTCTTGTAGTCCATTCATAGGACTATCTTCTGTAGCTTCCACATGAAAAGGCACATTAGGACTCTTGACCCCTTTTGCAATCAGCTGTATAGAGTCAATTAAAAAAATGAAATCAAATTAACTTCAAGACTGCGTATCAAACACAGTATTATCAATTAGGCTCATGTAATGATCATGAAAGGATAATATTGCCACACATTTTCATAAAAAAGACAACTGCCAAATGGACATGTGAACTATTATCAGTTTACCAGCTTCACATACTGCTTTTTCTAATCATAATGTTACTAACTGGACTTACTACTCACTCTGCAGCACACAAAGTAAAAGAAGATAAAATCCATTTTGGTAAATTACAGACCATTAATAAAATACTTGAAGTGGTCCTAGTAACTTTTAGGTTTGATATTCTTAAATTCTTCATGCAAACATACCTACAGGTCAGGCTTCTGAATTCTGACTGACACAAGATACTGTTGAGTTTCAGAACACAGTATAGGAGTATTACCTCGAGACTACAGGATTCTAGTTATACAAAATATGGCCCTATATACTATGACTGCATGTAACAGATTTATTTTCTTACGTGTTCTTCCCAGGCTTTTTTCTCTCTTTCATACGCTTCCTTTCTCTTTCGCTCCAACTGTTCCTTCAGAACTGCAGCTCGAGCATTTGCTTGGGCCTACAGTAAACAAGCAAAAAAAGAGACCAACTTAAAATCACTAGCAACCTATTTTATTTCACGGAACGGTTTAAGAAGAATCATTCTTGTATTACTTATCTTCCTTCCTCTCGCTTACTACTATTGTGAAAGGAGGACTCCACTGACAAAATCACCTCGCAAGCGTAACAACTGATGTTCTGCTGAAATAATGGCAACTCCTCAAATACAGTTCTTGATTTGTATGGTTATATTTTTTGTGAACATAGTTTTCTAAAACAGAGTAATGTAAAATTAGAACCTCTGCTTAAAATTAGCTTTGAAGCCAAATGCATTAATCACAAAACGTGAAATACTCAGTTTAAATTTTACCAACTTACTCGAACACAAGAAGTTTCAGATGTTGTTTCGTCTCTAGTTTTCAGGTTAGGCATAAGGTTAGCTTGTTTTTATACTGCTCTTTGCAGATGATGGGGGGGGGAAAAAATCATAGAATAGATAATACTAATACTTGCTATGTACAGTACGGTAGAAATAGTTATTGATAGAAGAACATCACATGGAATAAAGTTCCAAACACTGGATTTCTGTGAAATGCACTCGGTTTTAAATATGCTTCGTCATAAGGTTATATATAGTCTACCTTCCAATTCACATGTAGCCCATGTAAGGAGTCTTGCCTTCCATTATTCTTTAAGTAAACTAAAGTTGTTGCTCTTTAGAGTACATCTTCCTTTCCATTTCAGTCTCAAAATGCTATTTTAGTTATACCAAATTGCCTTTAAAGCTATTCTAAGAGATAAATCTCAAAGGCAGGGATAGGGAAAATCCTTGACTTGCCAGGATAGACGATGCTATGTTTCAGCATATTTTAAAATTAGTGAGATAAAAGAGTTGAACAGAGTGGTTTCCTTGATACAGTTTAAAAAACCCTGTCTTATAGTGGATATATAACAAACTATTGATAGCCAAACAAAATGTAAGAAAATTCATGAGATCTTAAAACTGAAAACAGTAACTTCCACCTCCTCCCATTCTACAATTACCTTCTGCACTTCTATCTTTTTGCGTTTCAGCTCTGCTTCCTCACTTGACTCTTGTCCATCAGAACTGGTAGCTTCACTCTGCAAAGTAAGAGTCTTCAGAGAATCATCATTAGTTCATGTACTTAAGACCTGAGTGACATAAGCAACTACTGAGATAATTTAAATTGATTGTATAATTAACATGGGTCATAATTTCACTAGCTAAGTCCTCACCTAAATGCAATGTCTACTTGGACACAACATCTCTGAGATAGGTGGTGGGTTTTTTATTTGGTTGGTTTTGGGGGGAGGATTGGTTGGAGGACCTCTTGTAGCAAAGAGTGACCTAACAATGCTGGGCTCTCCGTTGCCACCTCTTATCACTGTTGCAGGTTTTGCAGGTGAAATATACAGGGAAGGTTTGATGCTAGAGCATTTCGGTTTTGATCACTGCATGTGCTTAAACAAACACCATGGAATGGGGATGAGGGGAAATGGTAACAAGTGAGAATATATAAGGTCTACCTTTGAAATCTCTGTTTTCAATCTCTCTTACTTCTTTCCATGGCCTTTGCATATCCCATTTACAGACTGTTAGTCTGACAGTACCACATAATAAGGTTCTGACAGGAGCATTTTATTGTTCATGAACAACTTGTGCAGACCTTTTATTTAGAATAAACTACTTAAAAGGCCTAATTTGGCAAAACAAAAGCAAGAATTTTAGGTAATTTTTTTAGATGAAAATTGAGAAACAAAGGTCATGCCCACACTGGCTTCAGCCAGGTAACAGGAAAGAAAGATGACTGGAAAGAACAATGGAGATAGAAAACCTGAGAAAATAATTTGGCCTAGTTCATAGGAAAAGGAATTAATATAATATATTCATGTATGGTATATAAAATATGATACTATACATTAACAGTGATCGATATGAAATTATCAGTCAAAAATAGGAAATACACATATCTGTGACAAGGTTTGGTCTGAGATGATGTTCCTCTAGAAGTGAGCCACCACACTGAAATTTACATCCTCAGGTCATCAAGAAAAGAAACGCTCAAATTTGATCTCTGAATTTTGAAAATGAGTTTAAGCCTATTTCCTGGAAAGATAGTAATCTCTTCTCTGTTCCTTTGCAGCTGACACACCTTCTGGGGCATGTATCACTTTCACAGGTAAGGCATAGCCAGTGGGACAGGAACTTAGGTTCCTGAAAGGCTTAATAAACCATATTGCAAATGTCATGGTCACAGTAATAGTACTTTAGTTTGATTTTACTAGCATAAGGTGCCCTGGCCTCCAGATAAAAGGTTTCTGGAGAGTACCTTTACTTCTGCAGTTAACCACGCTGAAGTATTTAAGATAACTTTTCAACTAACCTCCTCTCCACGAAGTTTTGCTCTAATCTTTTGACGTTCATTAAAGTTTTGTAGTCGGATCTGTCTCAATCTTGCCAAATATTCCTAAGGCAAAGAAATAAGTTTCAGCTACACAGAAACTCTCTCCAGTATGATTAACTTAAAACACATCAGATTCCACAAATAAGACGGGTGAACCCCCCGCCACTACTGCTATCAACGTATTAGCATTTACTCACTTCCAGAAAAAACTCTCATGTAATGAAAATTAAGACAATCAGAATGTATGTTTCTCAGTATTAAGCTATCCCTACACCTTATATCACTGAAGGCTAGGAAATGGTGTAATTATCATTGATTTAGATAAACGTTCATACCTATATGTATGCAAATTCAAAAATTTCTGAGACAGACTGATGCAGACATCTATTATTTTATTTTAAAAAAATCCCAAAACAAACACACCTAAACTTCAGAACTTTATACAGTAAATTATTTCCTAGGGATTTAGAAAGTCCTTTAATTTTGTTTCATAGACGGAACCATGCAGGGAAACTGGGCACAGTCAAGTTCAAAATAGTACTATTTGAGTAATGAGGAAAGTGACAAAGATGTGGCAAGCATACCTCTTCCTCCTTGTTTCTGGATTTCCTTCCTCTTGCAGAAATGGGCTTGCCTCCATAGGTATCTCCCACGTTTTGCAGTGTATCCTGTTTGCCATTTAATGGAAGCAAATTTAAGGTGGCTGGGCAGTGAAATTATCGGCTTTATCAATACCTGTTCACTTATGAGAAATCAAATCCATCAAAGATCTGCAGATGTTCTGAAGTTAAACAATAACTCCTTTTCACTTACATGAAATATATGACAGCAGTAACTAAAAATCCTGAGTAGCCAAAGAGAGAGACTAGAAATTTGAGAACACAGTTGCCTTCCCCCTGCAATTCTCATTGCCTCATACTATGTTAAAAAACCTGAATTGTGATGGGCATGAGTTTTTCGACATCTGTATTACATACAAATTGCATCACAGGGTTTAGATTTCTGCCATTGTTGATGCAAGCCTAAAATAAAGAGGAATCTTTACATGTTCTTAAATTAAGCTTTTTTTCATGATGACCTGTTGTTCTAAACATACCATAAGTAGCAAATTAAAAACTCTAATAAAGCATTTAAGTATACACATTACATCTAACAAGCTGTGTTAAATGCCTAATACGTGGGTGTATGGTCTTGGTTCACATGATGTACTCTGTGACCTAACTGTCACCCAAAGGACTTCAACCTTTAAGGAAGTTCTATACAAAACAGTACAAGAATAATTTAACTCCATGTTTTCTGCTTGGATTAAAATTAAAAATATTTAAATTATTTTGTTCATGATATGTCACAAACCTTTACTGAATGGGTTAAAAAAATCCTTGATTTGTTAGCATGACATACAATAAAGACAGTAAAAAAACACATGATAGATCTTCTGCGTAATAAAATGCCAGAGTTTTAGCTTTCTCAAGCTTGAATGCAGAGAGCCACCAGTAAGTAAATACTCCAACTAAATTCTTGATAGGGAGGACTGAATCCAAATACTCTGGTTAAATATTTTCTCAGATTGAACAAAATCAATAGCTCAAGGAGAGAGCACATTACTAAACTTTGGTGGTTTAGTGACTGAGGGATCAGATAACAAATCAAAGGAACCATCCTGTGGATAAGAAGTTCCTATACATTCATGAGGACTCCATGAATGCTGGATTCATCTTAAGCATTAAATTATACAAAATGGCAAGAAGAATTTTCCATATTTACTTTTTCAGAAAATGCTTTTTATTTTTAATTTCTTAATGCATTTTTCCAGCATTATTCAAGGAACTTACTGTTCTTTGTTTTAGCATCCAAGTTAGTTTAGGTAGTTTCACCACTAATGGAGATTTACAGCACCACTCAGACAAGAAACTCAAAGCACGACTTTTGTGAACTGATTCTCTTTCTGTAAATTGTTAATTTTTACTCATCTGCCTACATTAAAATTTTCTAAGAGCAGGACTGATGATTTCCAGTGCCATGCAGCTACAGTGAAATAGCAAATTACATCAGCAGCTGTCTTAAAAAGAGATGTCTGAAAGCATCAACTCAACTACTGAGTAAAGCTTTACGCTCTCACTTGAAAATTGACAGCAACTCCACTGAACAGAAGCCAGTCACTTGATTTACAAGTCTTTATATGACAAAAGGCTGCATTTTAGCTGATGATTTCTCCTCTCACCAACACTGTCCACACAACAGTCTCACCCCTATATGAGAACAACTGCCAGCTAGCCAAATTATTTCCCTCCACAAATAGAAGGAAGCTGCTTTTGCTTTCAATGGTGAATCCAGTACATGGATTTGGTACCCTGGCTTCAAGTTGTAAGTCTTCAATATCTGGAAGTTATGTTTTAACTGTTTGGTAACCTCTCTGTTTTATTAAAAGAGCCACCCAAGAATAAAACATCTGGGCTCAGTTGAACATAATAGAGAAAACATTAGCCTAAATGCTCGGGTATCTTGCATTAACTCATCTCACACATTTATATCAATGTCAATGAAGTCAAGAACAAAGAAGCAGTCTTAACAAGAATTGTTCGTTTTTTCTAAGTTATTTACTGGTCTTGAAGGTTTTAAAAAATAGAACCATAGTTGTAGAGAGGAAGATTCATATTTTAAAACATATATACCAAGGATGCTTCACTATCAAAGCAGTCAAAATGTCTAAGAATTGCTTACTGTAAGTGAAATAATCTCTGACATTAAGGCCTGGCTGTAAAACATAATCTGATTACCAGGTATGACCCAGGAGATGCTTCTATAAATCTGCAGTTGGTTTCATCTCACTTCAACTCCAGCACAGTTAGTTTAATTTCATCAGCTGACAGAGCTATTGTTACTCAATTGTGTATGAATAGTGTGGAGAAGCATTCAAAACGTCAAACTCTCCATCTTACGAAAATACATAGTTCAACCAAAGTCCTACTGTAGATGAGTCATTTGCAATTTATGTTTAAAACTTCCTAAAGAATACTGAATTTAGAATCATAAAGAACATTTTGTGACAGTATATACAACTTAATCCCTAAAGAATAAAGGTTTTATAAAGATCAACACTGACAAGTATGAATGACTTTATAATACCTTTTCACTAAGCAGAATGTATTTTCCTGAAACACACTACTATGTCTGATCAGTAGCAGTATCGACTTAGCAAAACTTCATTGTAAGATTCAAGCTACTGTATAACACAAACTTTAATTTTAGCCAAGACTCCAAAGCTATGGACAAAGAAAAATATAAATGAATGTTTTAAAATTTAAATACCAAGTTAGACACATGCAAATAAAGGTATTTTCCTTTGCTTCTAAGTTTATAGTAATGAATAGCATTGCAAAATTTTATTACATTTTATTAAAATTAACAAAAAATGCAGGAGACTTACCTCCCATTATCTCTCTTTTTTTAAGTACTTAAAGGAATTATTTAGTCAACATTTCATGGTTATGATGCTGCTTCAAAGACTCACAAAGCATGCTGAAACAGTGATATACACGGGAAGACCAGATTTCATACCATGTGTCCCTGAGCTCGAGCTTTGTTCTCCATGGCTTCCCTCTTTCGTTGCCAGAATTCTTCAACCTGCTTTGCTCTATCTGCAGCTGTACATCCTTTTTGCCTGAGTAATTTCAACACAGCAAGATGAAAGTCTCTGAAATATTACACTCTAAACATTACCACCACCCCTTTTATTCTAATTATAACACACACAGAAAAAACACAACTTTCCATAAGAAAGGCATCTTCAAAAAATGTCTTTCATCAGCCAAAATACAAGTCAGACTTACACAAAATGGGGGAAAATAGGCTTAGTAAGTTAGAAGAACTAAAAAAAGATAAATCCAAAACACTGTTTTGCCTTCCAAATACTTGTCATCAAAACACAAATGAATATCAGAACAAAATCTTGGTGTGATTATTTCTGCAAGTGTCTCAGCTTCTCTCATTATTGTTATCATCTGTGAAAAAGAAGACCCTTTCAAGTTTTCACTTCAAAGATGAGCAAGAACTCACAAATGAGCAAATCAGTAAGGTTGATACTGCAACAGCCCTTCAAGATTGTCCTACATTTGGAATAAGAGCTTCTACCACTTAGATAATTAGTATGCTGCTATTATTCTCAGTGTTCTGGCAATTCCTTTTTGGAGAATCTTGGGATTTTCCTCCCTTAGAATCAGCTATAACTAGAAGGTTGGTTTTTGACAAGTTCCACCCCAGGTCGTGGACCTGCTGGGGTAGACAAGGCAGCTACTTTTGAGTTACCCTACCTGAGCATCCAGAAAGACTAGGAAAGCATTCCTAACATTGTTTCGTAGAGGAACCCATTTCTGAGAAATTGGGAAGAAATGGACTCAGAGGAAGTTTTTTTTAAAAAAAAAAACCACCTCCAAACCACTGAGTACTGGTGTAAGGTATTCTAACAAATGTTAGAATGATGAGCCCTTTCCTAGGTCCCCTGGGCTTCTTTAACTGAGGAGTATTGGGGGTTCAGCAACAGGCAGGAAGAAATTAAAGAATCGTTTTGCAATATAGGAAGCTATTATTACCAATTGATAAGTTAATTAGCACATTAATTAGAATCCTTGCATTTTATTTATTCCCCCACACCCAAGCAACAAGGAAATTAAAATTTGTCCATCTGCTACAATTCATTAATAGAAAGACGGATAGAACTACTTTGATACAATAAAACAAACACTGTAGGTGCTCTGAAAAGGCAAGACAATCCACACAGATGTCACTGTAAGAATCACTTGATAATATTTGTATACACATACCTGACTCACTACAAGATTTTTATCTAGGTTTTAATTGCATATGAACTCAACTGGTGGACAATGAAATCTGTCCAAAACAGTGTCATACAGCAGAATTTTGTCATAGAGCTTCTAGTGTTGGAGGAGAGGTGCTTCCCAAGCAAAACCAAACGTATTTTCTCAAACCAAATTTACAGGAAAAAGTTATTGCAACTACATTTTATAATGCTTTTTCCCACTCTAAGGCTCTGTGACTCCGTTCACTAAACATTTAACCTCGATTTCTTCTGAGCTGCACTTCAGTTCAAGAAAAAGTTTTTAAAGATTGTTGAAGCTAGATATACTGAGCTTTATATTAAGTGATAGTGTAAGAAGAAAGACTGCAACTTGAAGATTTCTCAACTTCAGTAAATGCTCTAAATTCCCTATCCTTAAAAAAGTTCTTGTTATTTAAATTCTTTATTTGAGCTAAACATCATGAACACTTACTTTGCCTCCAGCAAAAAAGAAAAAAGTGTAGGACAGAAATCCTGTTAGACTAGCTATGATTATAAAATTGATTCTAGACAATAAAATACAAAGTCTTAATGATTTAAAATGCTAAGAAACAGCATCTCCATGTAAGGCTAATGGCAATTCAGTTCATAAACAGAAAAAACTCCAATCTTTATTTTGAAACTTCTGCACAGTATTTTCATTGAGCACTTACAAATTCACATATTCGAGAAATATTGAATTGGTTTCTCTCCCCAATCTCCACGTATTCATAATTTGCAGCCCTCTGCTACAGTTCCTCTCACTTTTAATACACTTAAAACAGTTTATCGAGGTGTAGACAAGTGTCATTTAATATTGTCAAGTGTATGAGACAATCTGTTCCTTACCTAAGCAAGATCGGGAGATTGTGCACTTTGTGCAAAGCATTGAGAATAAACAGAGGAGGATGGAAATATATGGATTTAATTTACATTAAAATAAATTAAATCACATTATATTAAAATACAGCTACATCTTCCAGTATTGGGTTGTATCAGGAAGAATTTTATTAGCTTAAACTACCATAAAGAATCTAAAATATACCTCATAGCTTCAAAATTGCAATATCAGTGTGAGACACGTTATGCTATTGCTGAGAATTTTAAGACAGTAAAAAATCTATACTGAAAAATATATATTACATTAGAAGATAAAATTGAGTAAAATTAGTTTAGAAAAACAAATGTCTTTGGTCACTTCCTTCTCCTCACATTAACTCTATTTCTTCCTCTATGGAATAAATCATTGGCTCTGCAGAAGTTTAAATAATGCAGGAGAGAATTTGTCTCTCTAGAAGTTTACTTAGCAATGCTCATGTACTAAAAAAAAAGTATTTTCACAGTCACTGGTCACAACTGCAAACACAGTTCTTTGGGCAATATTAAAAGATGTAAAGAAGAATAAAATCATTTTAAAAAAATCCGTACTTGTTTACAATCCTTTCATAGATAAAAATACTCAGTTTACAATAACTAGAATATTCTAATTTGAAATTTGAATACCAAATTAGAAGTTGCACACCATAACAACATCTGGCATTGACATCTCAATGAAGAAAGCTCCTAGAAATTTTCCATTGATCAATAAACAGGAGCTAACAATTCTGGGATCATTCTAGACACTTGTTATCTGCAACCACATTAAGCCAAGAATTTTGTCTGAAATCTACTTTAGCTACATTTTCTTAGTAAACCATTTTTTCCACTTAGAGAAGCCAAGGTCTCCATTGGTTCTAAAAGAGTTGTGGTCTGTGAGGGACTAACACATAAACAGACAGCACAGTACCAATGGATAAAAGGGATTTTGAGACACGTCCAACTACTAAATGAAACCAGACAGAACAAGAGTCTAACAGATAAGGACAGATTTATGGATTATCATAGTCCAACCTGTTTGCACTGGCTTGTTTAGACACCTCCTTCAATCTTTTCACTTTTTTCCTAACTGCACCAAGATCAGGTAAATGGTGATGACCTGCAGGTCCCCTAGGAACTCCTGGACGTGTTCCAGGTGGAATTCCTCTGTAGATAAATATGTACAGTGACTTTCATTACTTTCATCTAAAGCAGAGTGCATGAAACTTCTACTAGAAGGGAGACATACCTTTCAACAACTTCACGGTCTCGGAGTCTCGCCCTCAATTTGGCTTCCCTCTCTTCAGCTACTCTAACGTTTTCCTTTTGCTGTTGCATCTGGTCAAAAATAGCATGATAGTGTTCATAGTGTCCTCTGGAAGACACAGGCAAAGGACCAACACCACCGCCACCGACATAATATGGTGCCTGCAAACCAAAAGGGGTAGGGTGGAAATCTCAAATACTGGTATGAATTAGCCCTTCCAATTTTTCATCTCTTCAGCAGAATAATAGTATTAACATATTCTGCACCCATTCTGACCTGGTCCTAATTTTATCCCTGACATGCCCCTATTTTAACGAACTAGAAGACAGATAAATTAAAAATTTATTTTTCTTTTATCAGTTCGGAATAAAACACCATTTAACCTTCTTCTAGTAATAGTCTAGTCATATATGAGACATCTGTCACACATTTTGGAAGTTGTTAACAAATCCATTGAAGTGTAAACAGTACATAATAGCAAAAATCAAAGTTTTAGCACAAAAAGCAATACAATACCAACTGAAGTAGATTTATCTAAGAATCCCTTTGCTACCAACCTAGAATTTGATTTCATCACCAGAATTGAGATGCAGGCTCAGATCACAGGAACATCTACCACAAACTACTGTTCTATGTGAATTATCCCTGTAATTCTAAAGAATTAGAATTCCTGAAGAACTTTTGTGTGAAAATAATGAAAAAAAAAACAAAAACATTTCAAGCAGCTATGTACAGGAGTAGCCAAGGATGGATGCAGAAAATGTGAAACTGGCAAAACAAGGTTAAGGTTGTCAGCACATGCACATAAATGTTCCCTTTACACTTGGCAAAAGCAGTAGAATAGCCCACAGTAGTGAATCTACACAGTTTGTTTTAACCACACTGACAATCTTCCTTCCAGAGTGATCTGAAGTATTCTAAATAAATACAAACAGGATAGTGCAGATATGAGAGGTTTAAGATTGCCTGTTTAGAAGTTCTGGAAGGGACTATCTTTGACAGTGGAATTTATCTCACATTCTGAGTTTCAGTTGCTCGATGCCATCAATAGCTCCCTATAATCCAGATGATTGAATACTAAATCAAGGATTTATCCAGGCATTCCAATAAACATGGAGATATACTGTTCATCTGAATAAAAATAACTGTACAGGACTATAGTTTCTGCAAAGAGAAGGAAAAATCTTGCTTTAGATGCTATTCAAAGGTTTCACCTATCATTATTAGTGTTCAGTTTTCAAAATCCAAAGAAATACTATGATCAGTCTCTATGTAAATGCTATGAAGCAGGTGCTCAACAGCCTATAGAACAGTTACAGCCCCTGCTAGAACCACAAACCAAAGCCAAATCCTTGCCACCTTGCTCCACTTGCCCTCAAGATACCTGACTGGCAATCAACCTAAAAAGACAACAAGAAGACAGAATCAGGCCGTGCACAACCCAGCTGCGCCTTCCTAAGTGGCTATATGGCCTGTGTTACTGGCAAGCTCGAGCCATGCTATTCCACAGCATTACCAGGGAGTGATGGTAAACTAGAAACCTATAGAAAGATTTATACTAAACTATCCAGTTTGGATAGGACATTTCAATGATTTGGTTTTTGCCTGTCTGCCATGTTTTACACCAGTGACACTTAGTGAAAACAGGCACAGCCACTGGACCTCAGTTTCCCTTGGTAACTGAGAATACTGGTAACAATGCAGTGGTAGCTGTAACAGAACACTTCATATGTTTGCAGTAAAACTCTCAAAGTTAATCAGAAACATGGTGTTCAGGAAGATATGCATCTCTCATCCAAACATGAAAAGGCACATTGTGCTGAATGGAAGGTCGTATTGATGCCTGCCAGTTTGATGTTGAGAGACAGAACAGCATAGGAACAAATTCTATTTTTTTTTTCATTAAAGCACCCAGTAGTTTTTAAAGTCTGGTGTACTTAAATTTGTTTTTATATTTAAGCTTTACTTACAAGATGTGTGGCACACATTCAAAGATGATGTCTATTTGCAAGAGAAATATTTAATAAGCAGCTACTAAAACCTGGTCAGTGTTTGGGCATCTCTCATTTTTGTACAAGGAACAGTAATAAAACCTTCATTTTGACTATACTGTTCAGTCAGAGTTTGCTTGCAAAAATGCTACTAAACATGTTAATGCCCAGAATTTTTGTAAGACTTGCTACCACCACAACAAATAGCTGTGTTTCAGTCCACTTGTTATTGTCAGATAAATTTACACTACAGCACTACTTAAATTCCTGTACTGGCCTTGTCTGAAGAAAGTACCCAGACCTGTGTACTCAACTAACTTCACGAGTCTACTTTCCAAGACAGTTATGTTTCCATGAGATTATGACATGCACAAATAGGCAAAAAGGAACTATCATAGGAATTAGATTAAATGATGCAGGAAGTGAATGATTAAACAGCACACTGCATTCAGAAAAAAACTAGATTTACTCAGGTTTTTTTACTCCCCTGCTTAGAAGCAGGTGTTTAATACTGGGAAAGAAGTCCATTATTATAAAATGAGAACCTGGAAACAAAAAGATTCAAGAACAAACTTGAACATGAAAGAAGCTGTTCATGCACAGATTCAGCACAGGAAAAGTAGCAAAAGCAGGTGTGGCAATAAAAAAGTGGTGCATGAAAACTATTACTGGCATTAAGAGAAGAGATTCAGAAATTCAGTGAGTGTTAAAAATTAAAGTTGCATATAATCTCCAAAAGGTCAGGGAGGAGCTGTTACAGTTTCTCTTAAATTATCTGTAGATTAACAATGAGCACCCCCAAGAGCTGTCGTCCAAGAGCAGATCTTTCTGAAAAGAGAAGACCATGCCAGATAATCAAAGGTGAGGGGAACACACTACACCACATTTCTGCATCTGCTGCCAACCTTAACACCACTTCCACCTGAACCAAGCTCACTCCTCCATCCTTGTTCCCTGGCTCTGTTTATTCGTTCCATCTGAAGGAGAAAACAATACAGGAAAAAAAAATTCAAGGAACCACTAAGTCAATAGTGAAGTTCAATTTTAACACATTTTAAACATATTTTACCCTTTCTTTTTCCAGTCTTCTCACTTCATCTGCCTTAATCTGCAATATGTAAGGATTAAACATGTTTAGTAACTGGCAAAAAAACCTACTACATATTCTTACAACACAATATACCACAAGATATTTCATTAAAATTACTATGAGAGAATAAAGAAAAGTCTCAAGAATCTTGTCTACCTGCTTTCTCTGACGTTTTTCTTTTTCAGGCAATTCTAACCTTTTCTTTTTTGAAGGTTCCTGAAAAATAAGAATATAATTTGGTATTTATTTCTGAGCCATTACTCTGCCAAGTCTCTGTCAAGATGGGTTATTACTCCAATTGCTGGTATATGTCCATGAAGATTAAAAAAATAAAATCACTGCTATATAATGTTTGGGAAAAAAAGATAAGGAACAACAGTTTGAAGGTTGTATTTTGTCATTCTTGCTCTGGACTTCACTTGCGAGTATTTTGAAAATTAACAGATGATTTCATGATACCTCAAACATTTTCCTCCTTTCTTCTACTGCAGTCATTTTCTTCGAAGGAGTTGGAAAGACCTGCATAAAAGGTGAAACTTCAATCAAATTAAACACATGATGCCAGAGCAAGAGAAAAATACAAATGGAGAAAGAAAAGTATCTTAAACCCACAACTGAATATACACAACATGGGGTTTTAAATATTTGATTATTCAGAAGGTTTTAAGTGAAAAGCACTGCTAGGATCTAGGGGTAAATGCTGCCATATTTGTTCATCCTGCAATAAAAGTTCTGTCTCAAAAGCTAAAGGCAATAATTTTTAAATCTGTTTTGTCTCAATTTTTCTTATCTGGTGGTATCACTCTGCATTACAATCTTCTTTTATTTGAAGGTGCCTAAGTATTAAGATTCTCTTATTTGAAGAAAAGATCTTTTAGGTTATCCTAAGCCTCTTTTGCTTGGTTTTTCACTTGGTTCTAACTCTAACCATGGTTCTTGTTACATATGGGATGTGAGAACTTGGCTACCACTAAATACCAGGTAAAGCAGCAGCTGTACTTAATAAACCATGCAGCGTATTCTAATATACTCAAAAAAGTGATGGTTACTTTTAAAGCTTTTTCTTCCTGACCACGCGAGAATACAGAGTGCTTGACAGTATTTTCTTTTGACAACCAACAATCTTGTCAAATGGGTACTTTAAAATCAAGTACTGAGGAAATCAGAAACCTTTAGAGACTTGTAATATTGCAAAGTTAATGTAATATTACTGAAGACAGAAGATTATTGTTATATGCTCCTTTGAAAAGCCAGTTGAGAGCTGCAAGGTCAGACTACCCTGCAACAATAAAGAAAAGAGAATTTACAGTACATTGTTGGCACTGTTTCTATCCTACATCTTATCCCGTATCACTAAGTACAATTCACACAAAGACTAGGTCTTCAAATTGTAGTGTTACTGCTTCCTTACACCCAGGAAGAGGATATTTCCTCACTCTTCCTTGCCACTTTAAGTGTCCAGACAAGTTGGATCAGTGTTGGCAAGTGAAACTGATTACAAAGAGAAGCAGATGGTTGTGCAACCAAGTCTTAAAGCATAGAAACCTTGTAATCTCCTAAGGACACATAAGAAGTCTGTGTGTTCCCTTCTTCTTGCTCTCTTTTTCAAACTGTACATCACAAGCTAAAGACATGTGTGATCAATAAGCTTTTCTCTAAACCTCGGATTACTTTTGAACCTCACAGATAATCTGTATCTCAAGGGTAATTTTCTATCCATCTATCAAATTCTACAGATGGATAGAGATGGTAGTGTTATGTTCCCTGTAGTATCATGGAGAGGAGTTAAAAAAAACCCACAAACAAATCCCACAACAACAACAACAATATTACTTATTCAGAAGAAAATCTGAATTAGTTCTCTTGCTGAAATGGAAACTTCTTGGTTGCTGGTTGTTTAGCATGTGCATCTATCCCAAAACTATATGTAGCATAAACATCTGGCCATGCAGTAATTAAAGGAATAAAGAGATAGAGAATAGAAGTATTATGTAACAAGGAATACAAAGAAGACAACTGGATGAAAGATCAAAAGTACTGTATATGAAGATATACAGAAGACTATTTCTCATTAGTTCATGAAATTAAATCTGAGAAACTCCTCTTCCAGTTGCACAGTTTCTCTGGCTGACAACACTTTATAAAATGGTGAAAGCAAGCTTTCATGTTTTGAAAATTTGATTATTTTTGAACAAGGAAGAAAGATGCAAACATTCTTATCCAGTGTCAATGATTCTGGTATCTCTGACAAACTTTCAATATTTCTAAGAGTGGTTAACACCAACAAAGCAATTGAAAACATGAAAATACAATTCAGCAGTGGAATTAAAAAACAAACCTAAGGTAGCAGTCTAGAAAAATCATCATATTAAAACCATCTAAACAACACCAACAAAAACATCAACTATGAAGCAAGCTAAGCACTTAAACTATTAGTGCCACTTTTTCTGCAGGTGCATGCATCCACATACTAAGGCACTTTGAAAAGGAAGGCATAGTATTTTTATAGCATATTAAATAAGGTATGAAGAGAACAGTTCAATTTGACTTAGTTTCTTACCTGTCTAGATTTAGTCAATGGCTTCTTCTCATTAGGCTTTTTAGGTGCAACACAAGACTTCTTGACAGTTAAAGGCACTCCATATTTTGCAGCAGGTTTGGTAATTTTCTGAGCTGGTGCAACTGAAGTCAGTATTTGTTCTTGAACTGGTCTTTTAGCTAAAAAGGAAAAAACCCCCACAACAACAAAAAAACTTGTTTTACAGCTATCCAGGCGGCCAGTGTACTGTATTTCCCTTTCCCAAGGTCTTAGAACAGCAAAACTGGAGGAAAATGGTTGAACTGCTAACGTTTCATTCATGAAAGCTGATACATAACAATCAGTTGTTCAGAACAGCTTGTCTACATTTGATGTTTGATAAAAAAGAGAAGAAACCAATTCTCGAGCTTTTCAATGTTAAGACTTCAAACTGGAGAACTGAAGCTCGTTTTAGCTGTCATGCTTTATTACAGTTGTCACATACACAGGGAAAAGTTTTCCCAGTGGAATGGGGAGATAGGCCTGTCAGCACTAAATGCTAGACTGAAACCTGCAACATTAATGTCAGCAGAAAAGGAGTTCTAAAAGAGCTTTAATGGCCTTCAGGGATAATGTTTTCCCTGTAGAGTTCCTGAAAATGTGCCAATATTGTGGATTTGGTTCTGTGTTAGTAGGGCTCTTTTACTACAGAATAGCAGGACAGCAAAACTATCAAAAGACACCGGAGCACTTGCCACAGCTTCAAATAATTACAAGGAAATAAAATAATTGGAAAACTAGGAAGAAATATGTAAACTACTGCAGGAAAATGAGTAAGGCAAGACAATCTGGACAAATTTAACCATGATCTACTTGGGTACTAGTAGCAGAAATTCTACTGAATTGTACTAAAGTCAGGGCTTAATCCTGGAATCTCTTAAGGAAACCTCCCACATTTTTTGCAAGAAATGCTATTTCTCATCAGCCGTTTGTCATCACTAAGGGGTAAAAATAAGTCATATAATCACAAAATATAAATTATTTCCAGTATTCACAGTGTACATTCTCTCCTTAAAGTTTGGAAGGGTAGCATACTGCACTTAAAATTTTACAGGACCATAGTTTGTATTTGTATCCTATACACATCCAGCTCTCCAGTGGAAGGGGATAAATTGCTTCCTTTCTATTTTTTCCTCGAACTTCTACAATCAGGTATAACACACAAACAAAAAGCCACATACACTATCTTGCCAGAGTTGATAGCAAAAGCACTTTACACACTCACCTGGTGCAGCATGTGGTCCAAACTTCTGGAAAATTTTGTGATTGAATTCTTCTGCAATAAGCTAAGCAAAAAGTTAAAGAGTAAGCCAACAGCATTTAGGAATTAAGTTAAAAAGAACTGATTTTCAGAGAAGTGTACCATCTCTAGTAAGCATCTATCTAAGTAAGCATCAGTATTTATTGTAACTTACATGTAACTTATGTATTCAACTTAGTATCATTAACATGAATATGAGGCTGGAACGAGTATTTTCTAACATTTTTGACATAATTACTTGAATAATTTAAAAAATCAATTCAGTCTGACTTCCGGGTGGCACACGCTATCTTATTTATGATGCAAGTGAAGAAAGTTAATGTGAATATCAACACAGTTTTATGCATAATTCATTTGAGATTTCAGATAGTTGCCAAAGTTCACTTCAATTTCTCACACAGCTTGTGCCAAAAAAATGCAGTTTTCAAGTTTTGCTATCCTTTGCAAGATGGGAAGATGAATACATGTGTGGGAATCTGGAAACAACATATATGGCATGCTGTCAGGCAGATCAAATTAGCTTAAGAAAATATGGAAAACAGCCTTACTGGAGTGAAAAATTTGAGTCTAGACAAAGAATAATCAAACATTAATAAGCCATCATCCTAAATACTGCAGGTAGTTCTGAACCCAACACCTCAAGAACCATGTAGCAGAAATGAAAAAGATTCAAGGAAGACCATAATAAGTGAAAAGTGTCATTTCAGGAATAATCTTTATAGAATCTTGAACTATCCAGATTACTTTTATTTGAGTCTACCAGGCTTTTATTTGAGTGGTAAACTGAAGTGGTAAATTGAGTGGTAAATTGAAGTATGATTCCATGATAACACAGTTACTGACAGAAAAAAAACCTGACTCTTCAGTATCTTTCAAAGGGCACACCCTCTTTTTAAAAAAAAATTATGTTAATTTAGATCTGCTTCACTGTAACTTAGTAACCACAAACATTAAGAAAGAATTTACATAAAACTGAAAGACTGATTTCCCGACATTTAAGAGTAGGGTTTAAGCAACAGTTGCAACATGTTGAAGATGCCAACTATGAAATTACTCCTAGGCTTAGACTAAGAAAAACAGAGGATAACAGCACTAGCCATGGATGATACTAATAGAAAGGAAGTGTTACAGCTGTGACACAGAATGTAATGACCAGCTCCACCTGAATATGTAAAAGGAGCTTTCTGTGGGTTTTTTGGGGGTTGCTTTTGTTGTTAAGATTAGATCGCACTTCTAATTTAAATGTGTCACAGTAATACAGTTGGAAAAATTTTGCTCAAGTATTCATACTCTCTCTAGGACAAATTATTATCATCATCTGGTGATAAAGACAGTCTATGACTAATCATACTTTGACTAACTCAAAATAAAAATTTCATATCCATTCTAGCTACCGGAAATAAAGTCATTATCAAACTACTATTGTTGCAAATGTTAGAACAAACTTATCTGTAAAGATTTCTGAATTTTACTTTCCTTGGGACCTTATACTGAACTATTACTAGTTGCAAGTCTGTTTCATATACAATAGAAATTCCAATTATATATGGCCTCTCATGACATTGCTTTAGTTGTGAGTGGCAATCCATTAGAATTCTTTATACTGCATTTTCTCCCTGTCCTTTCTCTGTCTGGACTTATTTACCTCATATCACTACTATGTTCATTTGTTAATCTTGATCAGGTTTATATTAAAAGGACATTAATAGACATCAAATGATATTAATAGCTTCTAAAAAGAATAGCAAGCAACTTCTTTGAGATTATATATATATTTAAATGTCAAGAAATTTAAAGATTAGTTTCCTTGGTAATATTTCCTAGAACAGGCTCTCAGACCATTCCAAATTCCAAACAAAAATCGACACAGCGATGATGCTGAAATCATTAACAGCATCATTTTATGAAAATATGCATATCTAAACAAATCATCTCACTCACATTTCCTCACAATATAGAAAAGCACACAAAACAACACATTTCAGAAAATGCCAATTTAGATTTACTTATGGAAAATACCAAACACCTACTACCTAGAGATTTTTCTTCACAGTTCATAGTGAAACTATTTTGTCCTCAGCTGACACTGTCTATAAGAGGGAATACTATTACTCCAGTTTCTCATGTTGTATATTAACATTAGAATAAAGAAAAAGTCCTATGAAGTTTTAGTAAAGTCAGAATCAAAACACCATACCTCTGGTGTGAGAAATTTTTCAACCCGTTTGGCTATGAAGCTTTTCTCCAATATGGAGTTTACTGATGGTCTATTCCTAGGATTCCTTTCAAATAACTGCGACAACAGATTACGTAGGTCATAGGAGTAATGCATAGAAACAGGAGGAAAAGGTCCAGAGATTATCTTCAGTACCAAATTCTTCATGTTACCAGCTTCAAACTGTATCACACAAAGAAAACAGTTACCACATGTTACTTACTGTTTGTCCATACACAGGGCTGCATATACACACAACAGGGAAAACAGACCTTCCCTTGCCTCAACATACCAAAACACGCTTTCAAAGTCATTAACAATTTTCACCAGGAGTTTAAAATAATCTGTTGACAAGTATTCTGATTAAAAATACACCATAATAAAGGTATTTCATATCCTGAAGATAAAAATTTTGCTAACAAGAAATTATTTTCCTCCAGATCTAGACAGATAATGATATATAACTAAGGAAAAAATAATTATATAGTTATCTGCTTGATCTCCACTTCCAAATATTTTGAACCACCACACACTTTCTGCCCTTTTTACAAATCCATATTTCAAATGAAAGAACAAAGTATTCACACTCGTTCAGTGTGAAATACGAAGGAATGCTCAGACTCCAGTTTAAGCTCAGGAAACAGAGGGCAGCATTTCAATTCATTTGCACAATAAAAAGAAAACAATACATGTAACTCACCTTACAGAAAACAATTTGTCACCATCGACTCTCAGAAAGGCAACATTGTCAGCACTGTTGCCACATAAAAGACCAAGAAATTACAAAATAATTTCAAGCTTTTGTAATTTCTTAAATTAAATCCTTATCCTTTGGAAATTTTTTACATTTTCATGTGTTATAGTCTTGTTCTTTTAACAAAAATAGCTATTTAAAAAAAAACAAAACAAACCAAACAAAGTCCACAAAAATATTTAAATAAAAACAGAAAAAAAAGTTTTTTCTTCCTGTCCTAACTGGAAAATAGAATGACAAACACCTGGAGAGAAGAGGAGAGGGAGTGAGAAAAGGCAACTTTTTCAACCTGGGCATTTTTTCTAAGCACTATTCCTGTTCTAAACAGAAATACATTAATTCATCTGCATAAAAGCTGGGAGTCCAAATTCAGACTTTTAATGAAGTCAAGTTGTTTTTTTTTAAAAAAAAGAAACACTATTCCCAGTATCCTCTGTCACAACATCTAACAATCTTTTCAGCTAACACAATTCATTAAAAACAAAAGGGCCAAGATTTCTGAGAGAATGGAAGGAACCAAAACACTGATGGTAAATGCTGGTCAGCACAGGAAGTGGAGATGAAAACACTGAAGGTAATTTACAAACAGTTATCACAAAAGCCTCTCATCAACTAAAATGCATCTGTGCGACACCAGAAATTTTTTTTTAAGTGACTGTTCTTTTATAGACACATCAAGTTTGTACTCACCGCGTGTTTAAGTGTGCACATTTCATAGAGAACACAACCAAGGGCCCAGATATCGCTGAATCAAAGAGAACAGAACTTAACAATTAGTTCCAGGTGTAACATTGCCAAGTAACTTGTATCTTTGGAAAGGAAATGGCTGTATTTTGACTATGTACAAGTTTCCTTGTATGGACTTCTTTGATCCCACAAAACCCCGAACAGCAACAAAATAAGAATTCAATGACCAAAAATAAGGTCAACTTGAAAACCAGATGAAGCTATTTCGGCTTCAGATGTAGAAATTTTCATTTGAACCACTCTAACCACAGAAATTTGACAAAATATAGAAAGAGGCTTTTTTTCTTTAAATATATAGTTGCCTGAGGTTTTTGAATCAAACAAACGAAAAAACAAACTAAACAGACCACCTAATTGAGAAAATACAATTCTCTAAATCAATTTACTCTGTTTAAGACTGACTCACCTTCACTCATTACAGGATTACAGAATTTGGTCAGAATAGCACTAGATAATAAATTCCACATAGAAGAAATTTAGGGGCAGGGAATTATAGTAACTTGTATCTTCTAAGAAATCAATTGAAATGCGTATAAGGCACTCAGAGCAATGAATACAGCAGCTTAGTGCAGCGTAAGGATAACTTGATAACAACCTTTTTAGTTACACTAGGGAAGCTGTTACCAGATACAGCCTACTGCCAGGAGAGCAAACATGTAAAAAAGGTATCTGTAAGACCGAGCTACCTGGAGCAAGCTGAGCCACCCATCTATGCATATGCTTAGAGTCCAATAACTGTGTTTCATCATTAACACCATTCCATATTTGTACTGCATAACCTAAGGCAGTACAACAGACAGGCAAAAGTAGAGCCATAATTAAGAACATGGCTACATCTAGAACCTAGAGCATTAAGCTATGTCACCTCTGCATCACACGGCTTTCTACTGCAGGCCTGCTAAGGTCCCACCCCTACAGTGAGGCTCAGCATCTAGTGGTAAGAGACAAACTAACAGCTGTTCACTATCACATGATTAGAACAGCTTTAGATTCCTAAAGGAACTAATTTTCTTCTCCTTGCCAAAAATGTTTAATAAAATCCTTATTAGTACCTTTTGTTGTTGTAAGGCTTGTTCTCACAGATTTCAGGTGACAAATAGTACGGTGTTCCTATGCAAGTGCGAGCCAACTCTGCAGTACTAAAAAAAAACCAAATCAAGAATGGATAACCGGTTAACTCACATGATGTGTACAGAACATGTTTTCCTCAATCAAAGTGATTTATGTTAAGTCAGAATAAAAACAGCATCAAAAAGGATTTACCTGTTAAGAACTCTAGCGATTCCAAAATCTCCCAGTTGTATTGTTCCATCTTTGGTTAAAAATATGTTCTTGGTATAGAAATGTTAAGAAATCTGTTAGTTAAAATATTCATACAATTGCACACTTTTTGTTCTTTTTAAGTTCCAGGAAGAAGGCAGTTTTCTACCATTCAATCCCACTCAAGTCACTGGCAGTAGTGGTATTGACCACTGTGGAACACCAGACATTCAAATTCTACTTCACTATAATAAGAAAACACTACTACACATTCTCAAACATAACTCTTTCTGTCTCCACAAAAATACATGAGTAACACTCAGCTTCATCAAATAGCCTCATCTGTTGGTAAAAATATCATGTAAATCTCTTGTGGATGATTCTGAAGAAGTGTTTCCAGTATTAAAAGTGTTTCCATAAAAAGACTGTTTTCCATAATTTGCCAACTTAGACCAGCAAGATATGAATGTAATTGCTTTGGAAGTAAATCCAGTCGAAAAAGTGACTTACATACCTGTGACTTTATGTCCCGATGCAAGATTTTTCTATCGTGTATGTGTTTTAGTGCTAAACAGATTTGTACAAACCAATCCAGAATCTATTTATGAAAGAAAATGCAACATCAGCACCATCAGTTATCTGAAAGCTTCCTCACTTACAAGATACTATCAAATTGGTTTTATAATTACAATGCCAAACATCACCCTCCTCTCCCAAATGTCTTTATTTATACTATAGAATAATTAGAAACTTAATAGTACTGTCACTATAATGCAAACCTTCTAATGAAAGATGCTTATTACCCAAATGTGATGTTAAGCTTAAGACTACTATTGTCATTATATATTATAAAACTAACAGAAATATGCAATAAGAATATAAAGTATATTCTAAAATACCTAAGATGTGGAACTTGCAAACCGAAAGACTATACTTTTGCTGTAACAAATACAACAAGTCTCACAGTCAGTTAATTGACCAAGGGTCCTGGAAATCCATACTCATATTCACAGAAACACTTGCTTTATCGTATAGTAATTTGGTGTATCTTACATTAAAAACAGTACAAAGTAGATTTCAATGAGAAAAGCAATGGACATCTAAGTACAAGATTATAAGCAAGCCAACAAAATCCTTTTTTTGTAAATTGGCAACAATAGCAATTTAAGAACTTTTCCATGTCAATAATGGTTTTCACCTTCCCAACTTAGAAGTACATAACATGAAAAAAATCAAGACAATAACTTCCACTTTTCCATTTCAAGTTTTCCTTGTAAAAACGAGGTCAAATTAGAAAAATGGAAAGTCTTTCAAATTACATCGGAAATGTTTCACGAATATGCCATTCCTAACACCATTAGTAGACCTAATATACTACTAAGCCCTCGCAACCACAGGTAGATTGAAATCCTACTGGATGCAGACACAAAGGCACAGACAGTTCTGACAAAAAAACACACCCTGAATCCTACATGATCTATTTTCACTTAATCAAATCTGTACATAAAATCCTCTCACGTATTCCAAACTCTCACACACCTCTTCCACTACAAATGACTTTATAACCAGTTTTGTGGATACTTCCAATAAAATATTAAATTTCTTTTAATGGAAAAAACTTTTGAATTATATCAACTTCATTTTTCCCTATTTCATAGTTATACTTACAAAGCATGTTATTTTATATTTCCAATACATGAAAATCAGTATTACAAAAGTCATATGTCATTGTATCTTTTAAAACTACTTCAAAGGTTTAAAAATATTCACGTCGTCCTTCAGTACTCATTTCTCAGATTTGGTTTACTTCAGAAAAGATCCAATTATTTTTAAAGCATCTTACATATACAGACAAAATCCCAAGTAGCATATCCAGGACCCCCTTTCTTTTTGTTTTGTTTGTGGTTTTTATTTTTTTTTTAAGATACAACTTTGAGGGATGGGAACAACAATGACAATTCTTACTGGACCAAAATAATTTAAAATTCATGAAAAAGTATCCTGCAACAAAACACTACAGCAGCATTTTGCTGTTACCTGATCTTCAGAGAATAAGATTCCTTTCTGGGCATTTATCTTTTTAAATAGGTCTCCTCCTTCACAGTAATCCATCACTATGTAAAGACAGCCATTTTCTGTAAAATGAAACAGTATCTCAGAAAGACAAAAAAAGGACCCATCTTTATTTAACTTTCTGAATATCTTCACTACAGTTACAGAAAAAGAAAAAAATATAACTTTTCCACGTGCAGCTTCAGCTCTAATTTATTAGTCCATAAACATTTTTATTGGTTTCAGTTTCGCAACTTAAGTTTCCTACTTCTGGTAAGGACAGACTATTTTTATAGGGATAGAGTGCCCCAAGATGGGGTTCAAACCCACTATGAAATTAAAAGTGTCAGTTTACAAATGCAACATAAAATCATTCGTCAGACTGCTTTCAAATATCCTATAAATTCCCTATCCTAAGAATAGAGATCTTAAGTTCTAATTTAGGTGGTTGCCTCTATTTGTCTTGTTCTTTAGAACATTACATGGAGCATAAGCCCTATGAGGAACGATTGAGGGAATTAGAGTTGTTTAGCCTGGAGAAAAGGAAGCTCAGAGGTGAACTTATCGCTCTCTACAACTTCCTAAAAGGAAGTTGTACTCAGGTGGCGGTTGGTCTCTTTCACCAGGCAGCAACTGACAGAACGAGAGGACACAGTCTCAAGCTGCATCAAGGGAGGTATAGGTTAGATATTAGGAAGAAGTTTTTCACAGAAAGAGTAATAAAGTTGTGGAATGGACTGCCCGGGGAAGTGGTGGAGTCACCATCCCTGGATGTGTTTAAAAAAGGCTGGATGTGGCACTTGGTGACATTAGTCTAGTCTAGTTGAGGTTCTAGGGTAAGGGTTGGACTAGATGATCTTGGAGGTCTCTTCCAACCTAGTGATTCTGTGATTCTGTGATTACCTGTACAGTAGGCATTATTCACAGTAAGTGCAAGAACATGACAATCATCAGCTCTCACACTAGACATGCAGTTTATTTCAGAAGAACAGTAACAAACCTTCTAATGGACAAGGAGAGATGGAAACAATTATATTCTCATTTTTGAACGAAATGTGGGGAGACTTCAAAAAATCCTATGCAAGTTTCCAATGGGAGATGTGATCATATGTAATACATGTCTTGTGAATTATGGTCTGCCTTGTAAGAAATAAGCAGTGTCAAAGAACAGGCCTCTGTGACAAAGAAGGCAGAAGCATGGGTTTATAAACCAGAAGACTATGACCATGTAATATGATTATGTCACAAAAATCTAATTTAAAGAACAGAGAAAATAAAAACCACCAGGCAAAAGACATACAAAAGTCAGCAAAAAGGAAAGGAGAAGAGAGCACTGTCCCTAAACAGTATTTCAAATAATATTTAGAGGGTTTTAATAATATTGTAATGTATATGATAGGTTTGGGTAATCCTTTATCTGTTCTGCACATTTCCCAAGACATTCACTGTGAAGACAATGTGGAAATACATTTCTCCTTCCTTCCTATCTCCATGAAGTAAACAGTCCCATATGCTTTTCCAGCTCTGAAAGCAATGATAAGTTTGCAGTTACATAAGACTGCATTCTAAGACAACAAATTTGGACATGAAACTGCTCTTACCAGGTTGTCAATACCCAAATTTAGACTGTACTCATAGTTAATGCAGACAAGCATCCCAATTTCTGGGGTACACACAAGTATTCAAGGAGCCTTACAGTCTGGAGAAACAAAAGAATATCTTTCATTTAAGTATCAATGAAAATTGACGCATGTAAGGAGCAGTGCTGAATACTTCTGTTTATTTATTGCTCTTTGTTACTAAATTACATTTTTAAATGTGCACTGAAATTGTGAAAAAAAAATACAATGGAAAAGAAGTAAAATAATTAATAAAGATATGAAAAATACTGATTAAAGAGAGAACACAGTGACTTTTAAACTAAAAGCAGTAAGTAGTGCACAGTCACTCAGAAGCATTACTTCAGGTTCTACTGTATTAGTTAATCTTACCTTCAAATGACTCCCTATACAGGACAATATTCGGGTGTTTCATGTTAGCCAATACAGCAACTTCTCTCCTTGATTCTTTTCTCTCCCTATTTGACATCTTCAGAAGGAAAATAATTATTTTTGAGCAGAGAAATACAAAAGGAATGGATCAGGAATTACTAACAATCACTCACCTTAGAGATGTTTATTTCTTTAATAACATATTGTTGGCCATCTTCTTTCGCTTTGACAAGTATTGCTTTCCCAAAGGATCCTTCTCCAATCTTACGTACTTTAATGTATTTATCCATAGTTATCTTCTTAAGGCATCCTTATTTGAGTACTAGGCAAAAAAAAAATAAATCACAAAGCAGATTTAGTTAAGTGCAATGAGTTATCTAACCTGACAGGTCATGCTACATTTCTTTTTACTCAAACTATCAATCCATTTGTCTCTTCAGTTGCTTTTCTGGAAATCATCTCCCCTCAGTTCCAATTCTGTTCTAGCACAGTTAGCTCACTTTGGGCCAACATGGGCTGCATTGCTAAAACTGGTTTAATCTTTCATTTGGATTAAAAAGAATGTGTTCTATCTTTAACTAAAGCAAACAGAGCCATAGCACACACCACACACAACTACAGCACCTGCTCAACAAGCTTTCAGTGAACTTTACTTAGAAGAAATATAACAAGGTCTGGGGGATTCCCTACATGTTGTTCCTTAAAAAGCACTAAATCCAGTATTTTGGAAATTATGGATCGAATTCAACAGATCCCTATCAAGTTTAGAATCATTATTCACTATAGAAAGGTGTGACTTAAAGTCTGACTGAATGACTTTTTTCATGTTGCAGATAAATTAATTACAAAATAGTGCAAATCCCTATTTTCATGTACTATGTGACCATTTAGACCACCTTTTGAGATGAAGCTGCATGTCGATAGTGTTCAGGTTTCTGTATTAATAACATTTTGGTGAAAACAAGACACAGGAGAGCTGCATGTGGAAGCTGTGGCCATACACAGGTGTCAGAACAACAAAGAATTGGCAAAAAAACCACCACAGTGATAAATGCCGAAACAAATTCAAGGCCACCTTTTTAACAGCAGAAAGAACTCCCATACACTCGAGGAAGTTTCCATAAGCTGAAATAGTCAAAAGGTTCCCATGGTTTTCTGCATCCAACCCTCGTTTGCAAGCACCAACAGCATTTGTGCTTTGCTGTATCCAGCTTCCTTCCATCAGGAGAACCTAGTAGCTTAGACTCACAACACAGTCTCACAATCAGTGTCTCTCCCTCAGCTGGGATAATTTTTTTCCCAGAGAGCTACTATGTACTAGACACAGATGCTGCTTAGCAGGAGCCATACCCCGAAAGCAGACCAAAAGGAATAAGCTTGATTAGTACAGCAACACAAAACAGAAGGAATCTGTTCTGCAAAAGGGGAGATGGGAAACCTACCAGGTCCAAATGTAATTACCACGAAAGGAAAAAGGGAGTTACAGACCTGCGATATCTCACTGAGGTTTTAATGTGGAACTGCACTTCTAAGCAGAAGAATTAACTTCGATATTCTTTTCCGAGCAACAGTAAAGCACAGCAGGTGGGACACAATTTGAACTTCACATGGCTTTACTGAAGTTCTCTTCCTATCCCTTCTTTGTGAAACAACCTATGTTGCTT
Source organism: Serilophus lunatus (assembly GCA_013399895.1). Classification (NCBI taxonomy): domain Eukaryota; kingdom Metazoa; phylum Chordata; class Aves; order Passeriformes; family Eurylaimidae; genus Serilophus; species Serilophus lunatus. Next base: position 1,576,588 of record VXBA01004266.1, read on the forward strand.
TACAGCTAAACCAGCTGTCGCTTAGGGCTGCTACTGCATGACTCGCTATGCAAATGCAAATAATCAGCCTGTGAGCGAGAAGTTACAGCTCGAAGAAAGGGCATGTATACCCTTCTATGAGATAGATGGCTAACTTTTGCACGTTGCAAGGGAAAAACAGGCCACTCGAGAAAAGACATCAGCGCCAACAGGGCGTCGGCTTTTCAAGCCCTGGGCCACAAGTCATTTCATCCGCCACGGCCAGGCGGGGAAGCGGCACAAGTCACATCTCCAGGCGGCCCGACCGAGCAGAGCGCAGGGCAGGGGTGCGGGGAGCGGCTCCGGCCCCGCGGCCGCGGCACTGCAGGCGCCGGGCTGGGCCCCGCCCGGCCGCCACCCCGCACCGCGGGGACACACCCGGCACCGCGGGGACACACCCGGCACCGCGGGGACACACCCGGCACCGCGGGGACACACCCGGCACCGCGGCTACAAGCGCGGCCGCGAGCAGCCCCACCGAAGGGCAGCCCCGCGGCCCATCCTGGCCCCCCCATCTCATCCCATCCTATTTCATTCCCTCTGGTCCCGTCCCGGCGCCCCCGCCCCACCTGCCCGGCGCTGCCGCCGCCGCCGCCACCGCCCCTATTGGTGGGCCCGCCCCCCGGCTCAGCCCTCATTGGACGAGCCCGCCCTGGGGCGGGGCCGCCCTGTGCACGTTGGCGGCGCTTCACCCTGGCAACGCGCGGGTCACGTGGCGAGCGGGGCGCGCGTGGCCGCCGGCAGCGCTTGGGCGCGGAGAACCAAAACAAACCGGCTCCAAATCCTTCCCGAGAGAAGCGACCTGCGGCACCGCCCGGCCTCCGACGACAGCCCCGGGGGGAGATCCGCGAGAGGACGCGTGCTGCGGCGGGAGTGAGGGCGGCGCTCACCGGGGAGGGCCGGGGCTGCACCTGCGGCTTCCCTGCTCCCGGCTCCAAAGCGCGCGCTAATGGCGCCGACGGGCCAAGCCGGGACATTCGCCACGAGCTTTCCCGGTCCAGGCACCCCGATCCATCCGCCGGAGCGCACAGCGCGCGGCGCCCTCCGGGCTCGCTAGCTCTGCACGGAATCGGACCTGCGGGCATTTCCCTCGGGAAATAACCCGCCCCTTTCCCTGCCACGTTTTGCCGGAACGGCCGTTCTGCCGCTGGGTGTCAAATGAACCTTTCACTGGCCTCGGCACCTCCGCCGACAGCGCCGAGAAGTTCCGGGCTCAGCCCAGCACTGGCGTTTGCTCCGCAGGTAAAACCCTCAGGCTTTCGGGCCCCCGCAGCGCCCGGTGCCTCTGGAATCCGGGGACAGGACGGGTTAGCCGCGATGCAACCCAGCCCCTCCCTCCTTTACCTGTGAAACCGGCTCCTGCCCGTTCGCGAGCGCGGGG